>APFE030950583.1:90529-101230 GCA_000404065.3 Pinus taeda | reverse complement strand
TTTAAAGACTTTTGGTTGTGAAGCCTTTGTCCACATTAACAAAGAAAATAGAACAAAGCTTGAGGCAAAATCAAAGAAATGTACCTTTATTGGATATGGTGTTAATGATTTTGGTTATCACTTTTATGATTATGAAAAACATAAAACCATTAGGAGCAGAGATGTCATATTCAATGAAATGGTTTTGTATAAGGATTAGCTGCGGGAAAAGAAATAGGAAAAAGAAAACAAAGAATACACAGTGCTTGATGATATCACAGGAAAAGTGATGGTGCCTGGAATCATAATGATCAACAGCCAGAACAACAACCACAACAAAGCACCTCAAACACCTGAAACTGGTGTTAGGAGATCTACCAGGATAAGTAGACCCCCTGAATGATACTCTCCTTCATTATATTATGTATTGTTGACTGATTCTGGTGAACTAGAATGTTATGAAGAAGCAGTGCAAGAAGAAACCAGGAAGAAGCAGGAGCAAGCCATGAAAGAAGAGATGGACTCCTTAGCACATAACCAGACTTGGGACTTAGTCAGGTTTCCTGCAGGTAAAATAGCATTGTAGAATAAATGGGTTTACAAGTTGAAGGAAGAAGATGGAGGTAGAAAAAGGTATAAAGCTAGACTTGTGGTAAAAGGGTTTGCACCAAAAAAGGGTATAGACTTTGATGAGATATTTTATCTTGTTGTGAAAATGACTTCAATTAGAACTATTCTAAGTCTAGTAGCAGTTGAAGATTTGCATCTTGAGCAGTTAGATGTAAAGACAGCCTTTCTCCATGGGGATTTGGAGGAAGAGATATATATGTAGCAGCCACAAGGATATGGTGAAAGAGTGAAACTAGTGTGTAGGTTGAAGAAGAGCTTGTATGGCTTAAAATAAGGCTCCATGCAGTGGGCATCTAAAATTTGAAAGTTTATGTCTGAACAAGGTTATACTATATGTCACTCTGGTTCATTTGTGTTTATCTCAAAAGAAAAATGATGGCAACTATATTATATTGTTATTATATGTAGATGACATGCTTGTTGCAGGTTCTAACATGTAGGAAATAAATGTGCTCAAAAGGAAATTGGCAAACTCATTTGCAATGAAGGATTTGGGTGTTGCAAAACAAATCCTTAGTATGAGAATAACTAGAGACAGGAAGAAACGCAAATTAACATTGTCTCAAAGTGAGTACATAGAAAAGGTATTGAAAAGGTTTAATATGCAAAATGAAAAACCAATTAGTATACCTTTGGCTAGCCATTTCAAATTAAGTACGAAGGAGTGTCCCAAGACTCAGGAAGAAATGGCTCATATGTCCAAAGTTCCATATGCATCAGTATTTGGAAGCTTAATGTATGCAATGGTCTGCACAAGGCCTGATATTGCACATGCAGTGGGAGTTGTAAGCAGGTACATGAACAATCTAGGAAAAGAACATTGGATGTAGTGAAGTGGATTCTTAGGTATTTGAGAGGTACCACAAATCAAGCATTTATGCTTTGGTGTTTCAAACATTGCTCTACAGGGATATGTTGATGCAGATATGGCAGGTGACAGAGATAACAGGAGGAGCACTATAGGATATGTATTTACTGTAGGTGGAATAACCATTAGTTGGGTCTCAAAACTACAAAGTGTTGTTGCACTCTCAACAACAGAAGCAGAGTATGTTGCTGCTACAGAGACTAGTAAAGAAATGATTTGGTTACAAAGGTTTCTGCATGAATTGGGTAAGAAGCAAGAGTTGAGTAGGTTATATAGTGACAACTAGAGTGCCATACATCTTGCAAAGAACTCTGCATTTCATTCCAAGACTAAAAATATATAACACAAGTACCATTTCATACAGTTAGCATTGGAAGATGGATAGTTGAAGCTGGGAAAGATACACACTAGCCATAATCCTGCAGATATGTTAGCAAAAGTTGTAACCAGGGAGAAACTGAGAATCTGCTCAATTTCGATTGGTCTTCAAGTATGATGATGAAGAAGAAAAATAGCCAGGTCCAAAGTGGAGTCATTGTCTAGCAAATGAAGCAGTGGTGGAGTTGCTATAATCAGTCTCCAAGTGGGAGATTGTTGGGTGTGGAGCCTGATTATCTTCTGTATTCAAAGGTTTCAGCTGGATGTATACCCCAGGAAGACTGTATACCCCTCCATGTGGGGGGGACTTGTCCCCCCCGTGGGGGCTAATACCCCTGGCTGGGGGGTCCGGGGGCTAGTGGTCCCCCGGCAGGGGTTCAGGGGTAGCGCCCCCGAAGCTAAAAATAGATGTAAAATTGCCTTGTAAAAGTCTAGTAATTTCTAGTCAATCTGGTTCGTTCATTAGGCGGATGATCTGATGGTAGAAGTTATGTTTAATTTAGTATTTTTTGCCCTAGAAGGCACCCCCTCACTATATATGAGGGAATTGTATTGCGTCTATGTATATTTGTATTCTGAGTGAGGAAGAGAGAGGAGATTGAGAGTGAAGAGGGTGTTACAGTGGATCTATTGTAGGTTGTATCTCTTTCGTTTGTTGGATATAATAAAAGGAAGGACTAGTTGTTTCTCTATGGACGTAGCCCAAACTGGGTGATCCACGTATATCTATGTCTCTCTTGTTTTATGCGTTTTCTGTGTTTATATTTCTGCAATATTTTATGTTTTCCATTGCTTTGTAATATATAATTTTCTAACAGGTGTATGTATTGTGAGGTGGTGTACACTAGATGTATGTGTATGTATGTATTGTGTGGTACACTGGGTGTAGATGTATGTGTGGTATGCTAGGTGTAGGTGCATGTATTACATGATGTTGTATGTCATGTGTGGTCGTATGTGTGTGATGCACACTATGTGTATGTGCACATGGTTGAGGAGAGGGAACTAGGTGTTTTCTGGTCTGGAAAACGATCTGGTGTGCATACCAAATAAGGAAAAAGGTAGAAGCTAAGGATTGATTAAAGGATAAGTATCAATATTTTATTTCAGTTTTATTATGCATGTGATTTATGATTCTAGACTATGGTGATTACATGTGATATATGATTCTGACATGTGGTGGTTACATGTGATGATTATTGTTTACGAGGATTTCATGTGATTCAGGATGTTTATTTACGATAGTTTATTTTGAGCTAACTGGATGCGATATGTTTATTCATGATGATTTGATCAAGCAATTAGTTTGAATTGTTGTGACAGGAAGTAAACATGATTACAAGCGTACCTTATTGACGAGCTACCAATGAGGTATGATGTGAATTTATTTGAATTTATTTTAAATATAATGGAAGTTATGTGCTTAGCACAGGAAAGCACGAAAATGCCTGGTTGGGTGGTTGAAACTGATTGCAAGAATTAGCAGCAACAATGAAATAAATTGGAACAGGCAACAAAATGTTGGTAAAGCATCCAGGAGCAGGGCCATTATGGGACATGGGTACCCAATAGTGTCCATTGATTTCCATGAGAATGCTATGATCGATATGATGGTTTTAATGCAGGGATATGCCTTGGTTTTTGTAACTTCTAGTGTGAGGAAGCCTTACCAAGGGATGGACTGCCCGAGATGGGGGTGCCAGCGGAACTTGGAAGGTGTGGGAATACATGGAAGGGGTGACCGATTGCTCGAGGGACTAAGTAGCAGAGAAGGGAAGGTCGGGGATGGATTTGTTTTGGTCATTAGCATTGCTAGATGTAATGAGATGCACATTGGGAGTGTGCCCTGGAACAATGAGTTGGTAACTCTTTACTGAGAGGACAAGTGGCATAGGATTATAGTGATGTACATTGGATGCATCTTTGACTTTGGCAAAGGATTTTTGACTTCTTGGGAAGGAGATGAATCCTGGTACTACTTTTGAGGGTGGAGGTGTAGCCTTTGGATTCCCTTGTTGATTGATATGGGCATCGTATCCTTTTATTTCTTGGTTGAGAAAATGTGTATATGTGCATATGTGTGTATTATTGTAAATATTGTATCGAGCTGGATTTATAAAGCCCCATAGACAATATGATTATTTGTTGGGTGAAGAAGATGTGAATGTGTGTATATGTGGTTATTATTGTAAATACCATAATGAGTTGTGTTATAAAGCTTTAGTAAATGGTATGTTTGTCATGTTTTAGCACATGGTCATTGTAAATACTGCAACAAGCTATGTTATAAATCCTTGGGGGTAGTATTTTTTGTTTTCAGTCATCTAGGGTGTTATAGGTGTCATTGAATACCGAAGATAGTGTTCCCCCAAGGGGGAGGGTTCTGTAACAACCCTAGTTAAAAATCCATGTAAAAAGTATATAAGACCACAGTCATGGGACATGTATTCCAAGTTGAATGGTGGGAAAAAATCCTAGTGGGTGTTCATTTGATTTATTATGACTAAGGAAATTTGAAAAGGCAATGGCAAAGGATTTGGAAAGGCAAAATGGAATTTATTGACATTTTATTTATGAAATTAATGGAAATTAGGAGAAAATGAAGGTGAAAGGTCACAGGCTTCATGATAAGGAGGAAAATGAAGGAAAATATTGGAAATTGAAGAAAATAGAGGCCTCATTAATAAAAAGGCTTCTAAGGATCAGTGGGCAGCCTTGGTCAGTTTGGTTTTGGAGTTCTCTCTCTGTTGTCTTTCTCTCTCTCTATTCTCTCTCTCTCCCATACTCTTGGATACTTAGAGTTTTCTTGGAGCACTCTTGGAGGAATGTGGCATACTTGGAGTTTTTGAGCAAGAAGGAAAATGAAGAGAAGGAAAACGCAATAGGACATCAGGATCAACAACTATAACGAGTTTTGCTTGCAGGTACCGAGTTGCATGTATGTTTCCTCACTAGTTTTGGTATGCATTTTAAATGCATGTGGTTTATGGGTCATGATCTATCATTGACATGGGGGATTTCCTGGATTGATAGTGGATTTTCTTAGCCTTTCCATTTCCTAGATAGCCATGGTGTTGTGGATTTTTTTTGTTTTTTTTTTTGGGTTTTTTTTTTTTTTTTTTGTTTTTTTTTTTTTTTTTTTTTGTTTGTTTGTTTGTTTGTTTGTTTGTTTTTTTTTTTTTGTTTGTTTGTTTGTTTGTTTGTTTTTGTTTTTGTTTTGTTTTGTTTTTTCGTTTTTTTGTTTTGTTTGTTTGCTTGTTTTTTTTTAATGGTTGGTTCTCATGTTTCCTATAGCCGGGTTTGAGTTATTAGTTCCTAGAAGCCTTAATTGGAAAAACGCTCTAGAAGCCCTATAACATCTTAGGTTGAGTTACTAGTCCTAGAAGCCTTGGTTGGAAAAACACTCTAGAAGCCCTTGGTGGGTTGAGTTACTAGTCCTGGAAGCCCAATGACAACTGTGGGTTGAGTTACTAGTCCTGGAAACCTTGGCTGGAACAAACGCTCTGGAGCCCTGAAAGGCTTGGGTAGAGACCAATCTGATGATGGTTTTGTGATGTCCAACCATGAGGTGGAATCATTGTTTTATGGTTTGACGTGGATGGCCTCTGGAAGCCCTGGATGGTTTTGGATTGATGTGTTCTATGAGATCCCACATTCATACTTGGAATATGGCATGGGGGTGAATGGTTGAAGAGGGATTTGGCTCAGCCATTCTATGGTCAAGTGGAACGTGAAAGTCCCATCCCAGGTTTGGATTTTGTGTCATCAATATTAGGTTATTTTTCTTTGTATTTCTATGAGTATTATATTGGTTTATATGTGGATCATATGGTTGTGATTTCATTGGTATTTTTGTTGCTATTATGCTGGTTATGTATGTGTTTTATGACAATAGCTATGTATGGCTCCCATCATGTTTTTACATGTAAATGAGTGAACCATGTATCTATGACCTAAAGGATTAAATGGCAATCAATGTGTTGAGGCATCAATCCCTCTTAGCAGATCTCAGCTAAGTATGAGACCCCTATACTCAAATCTATTATTTACACCTGTATATTACATATTCATGATATGTTTGACAAAATGCTTGTCATGTCTAATAGGTGTCCAGTTAAGGTCTTATTCAAGTAATTATATTTTTATTGTCATTTCCTTGTTATCTTACTATTTGTGTCATTCAATTTTGGGCAGTGACCTGGGCTCTAGGCCTGAAAATGTGGCTCAAATCTCGGGGACGTTGGCACAACACTGAGCAAAATAGTCCTTGGATGTTGGCATGCCTATAGCATGGGAGCATCCAGATCCTCCTAGACGTTGGCAGGCCTATAGCATGGGAGCATCTGGGGGTCAAACGGTCCAAAATCTCATTGGGACCCAGGGGTTGGTTGGCAGAAAGGTTGGGATGGTTCCTAATGGTCCTAATGTTGATGTTCAAGGTTTTTATGGAGTGTTTCTGTTAGTTCCTTCGTTAACCTGACTTGGGAGGTCGAATCATATCATAGTGGCCTCTCGTTGCATGTTTACTCCGACTGACCGGTTGCTTGGGTAGATGTGGGAGGAGGGTGTTAGAGTTTCAATCTGCTTTTGACAGATATAATTGTGAAAAATTATTTAAGAAGACTAATGAACTTAGATTGAAACCAGATGAATTATTGGATAATTTTGTAATTAGGTTTCTCAACCTTTGTCATAAGATTCCTAGGAGATATGTGGATTGAGATCATTCGTACAAAAAGTTACCACGTTTGGTTTACCACACTAAATTTGAATTAAATGTTGATAATCAATCAAAAGTTTATTCTTACAATCTCCAATATATCAATCAACCTAATTTTTTTACCTACTTTTATCATACCTACTTTTTCCTCTTTTTCAAATGTGAGTCAAGGAGAACCCCGGGCCTCGAAGGGGGAAAGTGTCACCTATACTATCTCTCATCCTCGTCCATCTTCATTACCCGATGAACTAAGTTATTGTTAGATCTTAGGAGTTTGTGATCCATATTGTAAATGATAATGTCTTTCAGATTAATCACATCATTACGATTTGGTTGACATTTCGAACCAACTAATGTGGTTCATCCTTGGGACAAAGGTGAATAAATACAATGATCCTAAAGAATAAATAACAAGGATGCATTAAGGTCCAGAGTTAGCCATTAGGAATTAGTTATTGAATTAAGTAAAATAAAATTTATTAATGTTTAGTTATAGACTAGCTGCAATAAATTAGTCATTATTTGTTTATATATATATGAAATATTTATTTATAATATTAAACAAATGAAATAGAGTCAATAAAATCATAATGGTTCAAAACATATTCTTATTAATTAATTAATTTGTTTTTTTTCAACTGATTAAACAATTTAAGAATGTTAGAAATTAAATAAATAAAAATAAAACACAAAAAATGGGAAAGAATAATTTTTGGGTGCGGGGGGGGGGGGGGGGGGGGGGGTCGTAGTTGGGTGGTGTGTCTGTGTAGAATCAAGAAGAAAGAGTCGAAATATAACTCTTAATTAATTTCCAACCATCATCCCAATTGAGATTGATTTCATGTTTCTCAATCTCAATAGCATGTCTTAGCTTCC
Source organism: Pinus taeda (assembly GCA_000404065.3). Lineage (NCBI taxonomy): Eukaryota > Viridiplantae > Streptophyta > Pinopsida > Pinales > Pinaceae > Pinus > Pinus taeda. The sequence continues at coordinate 93,779 of APFE030950583.1, read as the reverse complement.
TTTGATGGAAGTGATCAACCCTAGCAATGACCTTCGTATCCTCAATGCATACATGGTGCTTATATTTCTCTGCATGCTCAACAAGAGCTGATGAGAGGGACCAGTTGTGCCTGATGTCTGTTGCATGCTCTTGGATTCTCTAGTTAATAGAACAACCAATCTCCCCAATGTAGGGAATCCCACATGAACAGGGAATCAAGTAGACCCCTTTCATGTCTCTAGGATCTATAGGGTCTTTAACTGATCTGAGAGAATTTCTAATGGTATTAAGGGGTTTGAAAGAAGAAGAAACTTTATTACTTTTAAGAATATGGGAAATCCTGTCAGTGGTCCCCTGGATAAATGGGCGTTGCACCTTAGAGATCGGGTTATCACGGGGAGGCTTAACCCTTGATTCTTTATGGGCCCTTTGAAAAGATTTGAGGCCTTGAGATCTACTATAGCCATTATTTTCAAAAAATTTAAGAAGATGAGATTTTTCCGCTTTTAGGTTCTTCTCTTTAGGAATTCTTAAAAGCACGGGTGGTGAGAGTACTAAGAACCTTGAATTTTTGCACTGGAAAATGATGATAATTGAAATGAAGATATTGTTTTGTGTGAGTTTTTTGCGAAAGACTTGGTGAGAAACAGAACCATAATTCATTCTAGAGAGAAGGATTTCAAGGAAAGGATGACACACATTTACCTCAACCTCCATTACGAATTTGATGGAGTCTGATTGAAAATTAAGATGGTTAAGAAATAAATCCAATTTCTCATGACCATGGAGAAAAATGATGTAGTTATCATCAACAAACCTCTTCCATTTTTTAGGGAGAAATTGAGTCGAGGCTAAGGCCTTAGTCTCAAAATATTCCATGAATAAGTTAGAAACTTTAGGGGAAATAGGAGAACCCATCACTACCCTGCACGTTTGTTAAAAGAACTCATCTTGGAAATTGAAGAAGGTAGAGGTGTGGCAAGGGCCAACTAATTTTTCCATGTCATTGTTAGTGATTTGACATATGACATCAATGGCCTCTTGAATAGGAATTTTGGATCACTGAAATCATAAATTAGATCACTAATAATGATGTTATAGATATATTTGGGCACTGCAACCCCAATCACATACGTCCATAAACCAAGGGCTTTTGAGTCCCTAAAAGTGTTGTTTCATGCCCTAAAGGAACAAGGTCAGCTGATTAAATCATCTCCCAAAAGTTCTCCATAGAAAACTGCTCAGAACTGGTCAAAACTGGACCATACAGACTGCTCAGTGTAGAGGGTGAGATGCATCTCACCTGCTCAGTGTAAAAAGTGCAATGCATACTGGAAATACCTTCTGTAGGGTGTGATGGGCGAGAGTATACAAATGGCATAGACAGTTTGGAAGGTGGATGATCATGGAATCTTCCAGAAACTTCTCCTGTGATACTTGCCTCTCTAAATTCCCCCAGGGATGAGTAAGAGATCATCAATCTCCAAGTGGAATCAAGAACTATCAGAGAGAGGACACTAATCAAAATCCCAGAAGCTGACTCACCCCCTGTAATCATCTATATATGGATCCCTCATCCAGAGATCCAAAGGCTAGAATCTTGTATCTTGAAGGAAGCGTTGTTGGTTTCTAGTGGAATATTATAGTGTTGGTTTGATCTAAGCTTTTTCATGAGGTGAAAGAAGGGCTTTCATGGCTGGGAGGAATGACACTGGGTCAAATCAATGGGTTGTAATCCTCTCTTCTAATCTCTATATCAATAAAGCTATTCAAGTTTTCCTCCACATTCTTTTATGTTTGCTAATATATGCATGTGTGTGGTCAATATATATCTAGTCCTATATTGTTTACGATTGTAGATCTTTGCACTTTGAAGGTATTATGCTCCTTTGACTTTATAGGTACTCTTTGAAGCGGAGTGTTCAAGGGAGGAGCGACAAAGATCTGTCAATGGGGGAGAAGGAACAAGAAGATAACTAAGTCAAAGATCGAGGTTGGTATTCTTTGATCCTCTCCCATCTATTTCTCGTAAAGGAAAGCGAAAGTAACTTTAATCTGTTTGTTTCTAAGATAGCTACCCATCTTAGTGGGACTATCAGCTCTGCATAGACACTAGATTTCCCAATAACAAAATGGCGACTCCACTGGGGAACGAGTAGTTCGTTTGCTTGTCTATATTTGCTTGCTTTATAAACTTACAAACGGAGCCTGAAGTCAAGCCAGCTAGCCTTCGAACTGCATTTTCTATGCAAGTGCAAAGTAGATCAATGCTACTTCAGTCTATCTCCAGGTTTTGTTTATAAACTGAACAATTTATTTGCAAACATACTAATTTCCCTAGTGGTGGCTCCAGTAGCCTCATTAGATCAACCCCTGTGAGTTGCATTTACTGACTATCATTTTCTCGGCTTAAATCCCTGAACTGAGCTGCAAACTATGACCAAGAACCCAGTTGAAGTCTCGTCCCTGGACCATCGCACCTTCTCTTCTTCGTAATCTGGATGCATCACACCTACCGTGTGCAGTAAGTGAGATGCATCGCACTTTCTTTGTGTTACAGGTGTGATGACCAGATAAGACCTCTAATGCTTCCAGATTTTGGTTTTTTGTTCACTCTCTTCAACTTTATTTAGGAGTTTTGCTGTCTGTGATCAGTAAACCATTGTAGAAACACATTTCATTTACATGATTCAGCCTCCATAGTACAAAGAACTATAAATTTTTTCATGTATTGTTCACCATTTACAGTCCTCTTTTACAAAGAAGTAGCGTAATCAAGCTGTTGTTTTTTGCTTTGGAAGTGTCGCGAGTGTTGTTTTCAGCCAAAGAAAAGAACCCTATTGTTCTTGATGGTTGATTACACTGTTACTCTTGTATTTTATTTGAATTAATAGTTTTTCAAGTGTCAAAAGCAATTTTCAATTGAAAATCGCAAAGTGTCGTCATTATCTTCCTTTCGTCTTTTGAAAAGAAAATCGTTAGTACCGTCGCTTGAAATGATTCAAATTTGTACTTAGCATTCTTTTTGTCATTCACACATTAAGAAAGTGAAAACAAATACATGCACGTGCATTTGCATTTAGACTGGTTGTTGATTTTGATTTAGGACAGTGCATCTAGTGTGTGCTCTCTGCTCTTTGTTGAAAGAATTCCGCTTCTCTTTCCTTAGTAGCTAGGATTTTCATTGCAAAAAGAAGATTAAACGATTGTTTATCATCTTAGATTGAATTTTAGGAATTGTATATCTACATCACGCGGTGAACCTGAAAG
>APFE030950583.1:58020-69786 GCA_000404065.3 Pinus taeda | reverse complement strand
TGACATTTAACTAAAATGAGATTTTTGAACAACTAAATAATTTTTTTGGAGCCAATGTCGAACCAATGAATGTCTTTTGCGATATGGAAGCTCGAGTTAAAGACATTGACTTCCACATGCATGAACACCCTAGTTTTCTTACTACACCTCATGTGCTCCCTCCCCAACATCCTCCTTGATATAGTGTTATTAATATGTTGGATCTTATTATCTCTCTTTTTTGTTGTTGTAAGGGTCTTTAGCCTAGCGTAAGTAATAATAATATGGGTTTATCTCTTTGAAACCCCTGCTCACCTTGCCAACAAGTCTGATAGGAATGATACGCCCGGGATGAAGAGATATATTTTATACTATTTAGTTTCAAGAGAATATAATAAATGAAATTTAACTCACCAAACAAAATATTAAAAATATTAATTATTTTGGTTTGAAATTTTTATGCTTTAACATTTTATACATCCTATTAAGTTTTTCATTTTAAATCATAAAAGAATGTCCATTAAAAAATTTGATCTTACTTATATTTGATAAAGTTTGAGTTTAGAATTTGTTACCACATTTATTCATAGAAAAATAATTATTTATTTTTTATTTAATTTTTCTGTTGCAATATTATATGACATCTCACGTACTACATTGTATAGTAAATTATTACTCTTGCTATAACAACCAAATATTATATCAATGTAAAAAAAATTATGTAAACCTATTTAACAAGGTTATAGCAATGGAATAGTGGAGGGAACTAAAAGAGGAATAAGATCAATATGTTCAAGAATTGGTAAACTATTTTTCATATACAAAAGGAAACAAAGTTTTTTCTCACTCAGGTAAGCCTAACATTCTATTGAATTTATCATCGAAAAAGCAGCCTTGCTATAGAGAGATGCCTATTGGTGATAATACATTTGGAAGTATTTTCTACTACTTCAACCTATATACAAACAAAACCTTTGGAATTCACATCATAATGGAGCAGTGCATGGTCAAGTATGGATATATTGACTACTTTAGTTATTGGGCTATGCTACTTAATGTACGATGACGACATGGTTGTAGATAGATTAAGTGCGGAATGTGGGGTTGTAACCTGGAGAAAATCCTCTCATAACACCATAACGGTAATTGCTTTGAATGATTCAAAGATCTTTGAAAAAATGGTGATTCATATTTTTTCGAAAATTTTCTTAGAAAATTTTCCTTGTTTTGAAACCCTAGTTTACTGGCAATAAAATCTCTTTGGAATAATTATGGTGAGTGGAGGAGGGGAATCACAAATAAATAACTCCTATAAACCTCCCATAGCTAAAATGAAGAGAAAATATATTAAGATAAGGGAATAGGAATTTAGTTAATTCTAGCTAATCTTAAGCTTCTCCATGAAGAGCAACAAGAATAAAAATAAAGATGGGAAACAAAAAAGAAAACGAAAAGGAGAGAATCAAAGGCTCCCAAATTTTCTATTTCAATGGAAACTCCTAACTATTGGGATATAGATGAAAAACAAGAAGGAAGTGAAGCTAAATCTAGCGCCCAAGCTTCTGATCAGGGCCAGTAAAATCAATAAATTTTCAAAAACAAAAAACTGAGATAGCCACTTTAGAAAATGTTGCCTCTAAATTTCCTTCCTTCATTTTCGAATCCCTCCAAAAGGCCCATGTCTTCCGTGAACCACCAAAGTATCCAGCGATTGAAGAAGACTTGTTTACATCCAATTCCACTGGATATGTTTTAGACCTAGACAAATCTACAAATCTAGCTGAATCTATCAGAGTCTGGATTGGTGCTCTATATCAAATGCAAGTTGTCTCTACATTAGATAACATATCTACCTCTTCCTGAGCTGAAAAACGAATGGCCAGAATTGTATATGATTGGTGTGTGGGACCATCAAAAGAAGAAAGAATGCATGTAGCTGTTGCAGGATTAGCTACCTTAGAATTGCTACTCAAAACTCAATTTGTCCCTGAACCAGTAGATGAAAGGAAACATATTATAACAGATCTAACAAGAATGCAATTGAAAGATTTAAATTTTTCAGATCAGTTTGGTAATGATTATATGGCAAAGATCTATAAAGCTAATCTTACCAATGATTCTACTCAAAAGATTTCGTTCCTGTCAAAATTGCTTGGTAATTTAGGTGATTTAATTATGAAGGATCTGGAAGTTCAAGGGAAAAAGATTGAACAGACTTATTGGATAGATCATTTATTTTGGTGTCAAGAAAAGGTTAAATATCTTTGCTGGCAAAAGAAAGCTCAAGAATTTTCTCCTCGTCATGATGTTTGTCGTTCTGTATTACCATGGACACCATTTAAAAAGAGAAAATCGAAAAGATATGGAAAATTCAGACCTAAAAGAGTAGCCAATCCCAGAAAGTTGTTCCGAAAATTTAAATATTTGAAAAAGCGTAGGAAACCAAAAAGAGACAATGCATGTTTTATTTCCAAACAAGAAGGTCATTTCGCCAAAAAATGACCAAAAAGCTCTTCAAACAAGTTGAAATCCTGTATAGAAATTGATGATTTTGTAGATAATTGGTCTATGGTTGATTCTCAAGATGAAGTCTCAGGTGTATATATTTTAACTGATGCTTCCTTGTCCGATACCGAGTCAATTCCCGACACATGTCAAAAAATGAATATATGTTATGATTGTTCTGAACGAGAGGAGGAAACTGACTTGCATTTCAATGATGAGTTTATCTCAAATGCCTCTACTGATGAGACATATGAATACATTTCGGATGATGTTGTCTCTACTGTTCCTTCTCTATCTACTTCTACAGATCGAGGTACTAAGAATTCACAATCCATTTTAAATTTGTTGCCTCGACAATCCACGATGAATTCTTTTTGCCCTTACCCAAAGACAGTTTCTCCATCCTCATCATCTTTTCCTATTCCCACATCTGTTAATTTGGAAGAAATTTCTTTTCTCAAAAATATTGTTAAAACTAATAATCTTCTCTACATTCCTATTGAAGTACAAGTCAAAGGCGTATGGATTAATGTGGATGCCTTTATCGACACAAGAGGCTCCGATAATCTAGCTCGCCCATCTCTATTCAAAGGTTTATGGAAGCTCTGCAAAATATTCTTATTTCTGACACCATTGGTGGCTTTGTCAATCTCACCCACTATGTTGATAACATATCTTTAAAAGTTGGGGGAGTATAGTAAAATTTTCTGCAATCGAGCACTATGATGCTTCTCCAAGTTTGCTTCTTGGAATGCGGTTTATCAATTCTGCGTTTCCAGTTACAATGAGTGAGGATAAAGTCATTCTCAATATAAAAAAGAAGGTAATTTTGGTTCCAAGATTGACTTTAGCTAACTCAGAAGCTCGAAAAGAAAACAGCCAAAAGAAAGCCTGTATAAAAAAGACCTCAGAATGGTTCTAATAATTGGCAAGAAGTATTACAGATTTATAAAGAAAGGAGTCAAACAAAACAAAAAGAAAATAGAAATCCTAATTGGTCTCCTGAACAAATGACTATTTATGATGAATTGTTGAAATGTTGTTCAAAAAATCCTCAAGCATTCTAGAGTGTAGAAAATCCCCAACGAGAAATAGTTACTCTTCATGACAATGGGGTTAAAGGAAAACTTATACCTTGCACTCCAACCGATTAAAAAGAAATAAAAGAGTAGATTGAAGAACTATTAAAACTCAAGTTGATTGAACCTAGTTCTTCCCATTATCCCTGTTCTTCTTTCCTGGTAAGAAATCACTCTAAAATAACTAGAGGTAAAGCTTGAATGGTAATTAATTATAAACCATCAAATGCAACCACAAAGAGGTTCCATTATCCTCTGCCCCACCAGGAAACAATTATGTAAAAAGTTTAGAACAACAAGATCTTCAGTAAGTTCGACATGAAATCTGGTTATTACTAGAAACAAATCAAAGAAGAAGATCATCCCAAAACTGCTTTTACATGTCCTACAGGTTTTTACCAAGGGAGAGTAGTTCCATTTCGTCTGAAGAATGTTCCAGCTTTCTTTCAACGAAGAATGGACTATATTTTTGATAAATATGATTTTATTGTTTTCTACATTGATGAAATTTTGATTCACACTTAGGATCTCGAATCCCATCTGAATCATTTACAGATATTCCTTGAAGAAGCACAAAACCATGGTATTGTTTTATCTAAAAAGAAAATGCTTTTGTTTCAAGATAGTATTGATTTTTTGGGTATGTAATAAATGGTAAAGTTCAGATGCAACCTCATGTTTTTACCAAGCTATCTAAGTTTCCTGATCAATTGAAAGATACTAAAATGATTCAGTGATTTCTAGGGATATTAAATTATGAGCATAAATACATTCCTAGATTGTTAGAAAAAACTGAACCAATTCGAAGACATTTGAATTCTGGATGGTCACTAGAAGCCATGGAAGCAGTTCAAATGTTAAAAGCTCAATGCAAAAATATCCCCGAGCTCAAACCAGTAGGTAATAGATTTCTCATTCTTCAAACTGATGCATCCGATAATTTCTGGGCAACAGTTTCTTTTGAAAGAAAAGAGGAAACAGGAGAAGAAATTTTATGTGCATATGCATCTGGAGAATTTTTGATTCATCAGAAAAGTTATTTTATAGCAGAAAAAAGAAACTCTTGCCATTTTCAATGGCATACAAAAATTTGAATTATACTTAACCCCTGCCAAGCTTTTGATAAGAACAAACTCAATGAATTTCAAGTATTTCCTAGCAGCAAAAATATCAAAACAACTCGCACGAGGAAGACTATCAACATGGAAGATATGGTTTCAAATGTATGATTTTGATGTTGAACGGGTTCCAGGTATTTCAAATTATTTAGCCAACTCTCTTACAAAAGACATGAACAAAGTCCATAATCATAAACAAAGAACTGACCTTTTTGTTATTCATAGTAAGACTTCTAGAGATGATAATTTTGAAACCTTTGTAAAAGGATTTCAGATTCTTCAATTGGTTCTTGGTGATTTGGTTGAAGAAATTAAAAAAGTTGTTGGGCTAAGAATTAGAAGAAATCAATGCATACAATGTCAGGCCTGGCAATCCAAAAAGGTTGGCGTTTTAATGGGTTTAGATGAAGAACTGGTAAAGGTATATCCCCTACCTAATATGAACGTGAAGGTTTATTTGAAGACTCTTGATGACTACTGGACTAAAGATTTTACTGAATCCATGATTAAAGTATTGCAAACTTTGAATTATTATTTGATTATTGGGGGTATAGATTTCACCTTTGATGTTTATACTTTTGCTAAAATGCTAGACTTGGATGAAATCAATATAACTAAAAAGGTTGGAAGGTTTTTAATGTCTTTAAGAATTCCTGATCTTTTCGAAGAACTTGATGCTGCATTTCTTCAAAGAAATGCAGGAATAGATTCATTTCCCAAATATGAACCTTTTTAACCATTTACAGATTGAGAAATACAAAATGGTCGTTGCCAAAAGAAGCGACAGATGAGAGCTTCTCAATCTATTGAAAGAACATTGCAATATCTGAGAACTTTCTTGATACCTTGGGATTACCAAAGTCTAGAATTTAAAAATCCCGTTGTCCCAAATCCTTTTGTGCAGCTACATGGACCTGAAATAGTTGTTGAATCTATGTTAGGCAATAATACTAAATAAGTCAAGAAAATCACTCTTTGGCTTAAAGAATTTCATAGCCTCAAGTTGCCTTAAAAATTGTCTATGATCAGAACCTTTGAAGGAGTTCAAGGAAGATTTGGAATGATCAAATTACTAATTAATCAACAGGCATTAATCACTATTAGTTTTCTGGTAGGAAATTGGAGTGATGATGTAGTTTGTTTGATAAATTTATTACTATCTACCAAGGTATGTTCATCCATGATTTTTGAATTAGGATGGCAACAACAAGAGAATATCAATCATAACTACAAACTTTGGATCCAATGCGCCATCGAACACTTTGTTAGCATGTTTCAAATTTTCAAATGGGAATTATTAGACGGAGTGGAATTGTCAGTTCAAACAGTGCCTAAATTTTGTAAAATAAAAAAAGATTCCTTCCTTGACATAGAAATAGACCCCATGGCTTATGTTAATCGGTGGATGAAGGTTGATGATAAATACCTCTTTCCACAAAAGAATCTCTATGTTACAACTGACGCGATAAAGGTTGATACAGGAAAATCATCAAAGGCATTACTAAATGGGGAATGTTCTACAGTCACGACAAAAGAAAAAGCAGCTACAACAGAAGGAAAAGAGAAGGTATCCGATGAAAAAGCAACCATTTTCATAGACTTGTACTAAGATGCTTAGGAGCAACAGGACCATGCATGGGAAAAAGAATAGTTGGAATGGTTAAATCAATCATGGTCAAAGAAAAAGCTCCCTTCATCCTCATTAGAAGCAGATGAACCTGACCCCGAATATGATAGTGACCGATGTCCAAAAGGACCTTGGTAGTATATTTTCTTTTAATTATTGTACTCCAGAATATGGAACATACACCATCTGGACCAATTAATGTCCGACAAGACCTTCAATAATTCTCATAAGCTTTAGTATTTATAAATAAGTGTTTGTAGATGTTTTTAAGTGTGGTGAGCAAGTGAGTGTGTGAAAGAGTATTCGTATTTCCACGGGCATGGGAAATACGAGGACACATGCAACTCCTTCAGTCTTCTACTCACTTTACAATCCCGAATTAAGGCGATCTTGGAATAAACTGTCCTTAGACAGGTGGCCTAGCAGGCTTCAGTATTAATTCAGGTAAATATGTTACATACCAAGTTATGCCTCAGAGTATAGCCTGGTAGTCTCGGGTCTCTTAAAGCACAGAATACAAACACTCTTTCACACACTCACACTAGATTAGCTACTCTTTTAGGTCTGAATTTTCCATATCTTTTAGATTTTCTCTTTTTAAATGGTGTCCATGGTAATACAGAATGGCAGACATCAAGACCAGGAGAAAAGTCTTGAGCTTTCTTCTGCCAGCAGAGATATTTAACCTTTTTTCGACACCGAAATAAAAAAATCTATCCAATAAGTCTGTTCAATCTTTTTCCCTTGAATTTCCAGACCTTTCATAATTAAATCACCTAAATTACCAAGCAACTTTGACAAGAATGAAATATTATGAGTAGAATCATTGGTAAGATTAGCTTTATAGATCTTTTCCATATAATCGTTACCAAACTGATCTAAAAAATCTAATTCTTTAAATTCCATTATTGTTAGATCTGTTATAATATGTTTCTTTTCATCTGCTGGTTCAAGGAAAAATTGATTTTTGAGTAGAAATTCTAAGGTAGCTAATCCTGCGGTAGCTACATGCATTCTTTCTTCTTCTAATGGTCTCATCCACCAACCATATACAATTCTGGCCATTCGTTTTTCAGATAAGGCAAAAATAGATATATTATCTAATCTACAAACAACTTGCATTTGATATAGAGCACCAATGTAGACTCTGATAGATTCAGCCGGATTTGTAGATTTGTCTAGGTATAAAACATATCCAATGGAATTGGTTGCAAACAACTCTTCTTCAATCCTTGGATACTTTGGTGCTTCACGGAACATATGGGCATTTTGGAGAGATGGAAAAATGAAGGAAGCAAATTTAGAGGCAGCGTTTTCTAAAGTGGTTATCTTGCTTTTTGGTTTTTGAAAATTTATTTATTTTACTGGCTCTAATTTGTGTTCAAAATGTTGGGCGCTAGATTCAGCTTCACTTTCTTCTTGCTTTTCATCTATATGCCAATAGTTAGGAGTATTTATTGAAATAGAAAACTTGGGAGCCTTTGATTCTCTCATTTTCTTTTCTTTTTTCTTTTTCTCTTTTGCTTCTCGTCTTTGTTTTTCTTCTTGTTGCTCATCATGTAGAAGCTTAACATTAGCTCGAATTAACTCAGTCTGGGATCCTAAATCATCCAAAATTTCTTCAGCATGTGAACACCATGTAGTAAAGTAATTACCTATTTGGTAGGTTTGATCTAGGTCAGTGGTGTTTAACACATTATGCTCTATCAAGGGTGCACAATCAGTCTTATTGCTGGCTATTTTGACATAGAAGAGGTGGTGCAAAATTTTGTCTTGGGAGGCCATTTCCCACCTTTTACAAAATGATGGTTTTCATATTGCCATTCTTCAACAAGAGAAAACTAGGTATGAGAAATACGATGCATCTTATTAACAACAAGAAACGATTTAGATTCTTGTATATATAGTTTAGTTGGAGACAATTGTGGTTCAGAAAGATAGACTTCTTCGATTGGAGGAAGATCGATCCTCTTGGAAGAAGAACCTTCAGTAGAAAATATAGGGACTGCATAGCGACGAGGCCTGACAATGGGTTGAGGAATCTCTGACTTCTTAGGAATAATGTTGACTTGACCATTATTAATAGAGATTCTCTTAATTTTTGACTCAGGCTTTCGATCATCTGCAATTGACTTGTATTGAAAATACCAATCCCTAGGTAATTTAGTTGAATCATATACAACACCTTCAACTTGAGAATTGGAAAGGCCAACAGTAACACGGTGCTTTAAAACAGTTTGTTTAAGGTTAGGATGGGTTGTGTTGGTTAACTGAAAGGAAGTTTGAACTAGTGTAGAAAGATACTCACTATCTTCAATCATTTGAAGACCTTGAACTCCAACCAGGAGTTTCCAACAATCTTTAAGATGGACATCAGCTAGGTTGATTGAATAATCAGGAAATATCATACCATATTGACAGCCTGTAGATAGATTACCCATAATGGTTCCTATCCTTGCATGGTCGTAAGTGTGGTGACGGGTATGAAAGATTTCAGCAATGTAGGGAGTACTTAATCCATGTCAGAAAAGAGGAGCAAGACCAATTCCAATACCACCAAAATGAAGATAAGAATACTTCTCTTCTTTAACATATTGTTGAAATTTCTTGATCTCATGGATACCCAAAAAATAAATACTATCTTGAAATACCGTTTATCAGAGCCCCGTTCTGGTCCTAAGTTATAAACTACAGATACAGTCTAAAGCTAGCCAGGAAGCCTTCGAAAATCTCTTGTTATACAATTTCTGAGTAGATAAACGCTGCTTTAGTCAATGTCTGGTGTAGTTTGTAAACATGGAAAACCTATTACGCTCTTTCTCTTCTATTGATCGTAAAATCGTAACTGAAGTCTCTTCTAGAAATCTTGAATCTAATTTAGAATCGACTGAAACCCATGAGGCTATTGAAAATCCTCAGATTTGGAATCCTTTTGCTCTCTCTGCTACTGATGTCTGTAAAGTGCCTTTGTCTTATGCTTTTAAAAGAAAATCTTTCTTGAAATAAGTGGAAGTCACTATAAAAATATCTGGTCCCGCGGTCCAAATAGTGGATTTAAATCTATTTTCTGATGATGATATCAAGAAATTTTGACAATATGCTAAAGAACATAAGTATTCCTATCTTAATTTTGGTGGTATTAGAATTGGTATTGCTCCTCTTTTCCGACATGGATTAAATACTCCCTGCATTGCTGAAATATTTGATACCCATCACAAGACTTATGACCATGCAAGGGTAGGAACCATTATGGGTAATCTATCTATAGGTTGTCAATATGGTACAATATTTCTTGATTATTCAGTTAGCCTGGCTGATGTCCATCTTAAAGATTGTTGCAAATTCCTGGTTGGAGTTCAAGGTCTTCAAATGATCAAATATAGTGAGTATCTTTCTACACTAGTTCAAAATTATTTTCAATTAACCAACACAATGCATCCTAAGCTTAAACAACCCGTTTTAAAATATTGTGTTACTGTTGGCCTTTCTAATGCTCAAGTTGAAGGTGTTTTATATGATTCGACTGAATTACCTAGCTATTGGTATTTTCAATATAAGTCAAATATAGATGATTGAAAGCCTGAGTCAAAAATTAAGAGAATCTCTATTAATAATGGTCAAGTCAAGATTATTCCTAAAAAACCAGAGATTCCTCAACCCATTGTCAGGCCTTGTGGATGTGCAGTCCTTGTATTTTCTACTAAGGGTTCTTCTTGTTGTGTGTGGAGCATGATTGTTCAAAGGTCTTTGTTTCAGTCGGATGTATACCCTAGGGCGTTTTGTACACTGCTTCATGCGGGGGGGTGCGGGGGGACTTGGCCCCCCGCGGGGGTCCCGGGGGGCCAATCACCCCCGGCTGGGGGGTCCGGGGGCCAACGATCCCCTAGAGGGGACTCGGGGGCAACACCCCCAAAGCTAAAAACAGATCTAAATTTTGCTTGTAAAAGTATAGTAATTTCTAGTCAATCTGGGCCGTTCATTAGGCGGATGATCCAATGGTAGAACTTATGTTTAGTTTAGGGTTTTTTTGCCCTAGAAGGCAACCCCTCTCTTTGTATGAGGATGTTGTATTTTGAGGCTATGATAGATGGGTATTCTGTGTGTGTGAGCGAGAAACAAAGAGGTGAGACTGTGAGAGAAAACAGAGGATATTACAGGGGATTTGCTGTAGGTTGTGTCTCTTCATTTTGCTGGATAATAGAAAGGAAGGACTAGCTGTTCGGGGTGGACGTAGCCCAAACTGGGTGAACCACGTATATCTGTGTCTCTCTTGTTTTATACATTTTCTTTGTTTATATTTCTACAATATTTTATGTGTTCCATTGCTCCATAATATATAATTTTCTAACAACTGGTATCAGAGCCAAAGGTCTATTTGGCTGATAAACTCACAGGAAAGAAGGCTTCCTTGTTTGAGTGGGAGCAATGGCAGAAGATGGTAAGTTTAGGGTCGAGAAATTTAACAACCAAAACTTCTCATTGTAGGAGATGCAGATGGAAGATTATCTGTATCAGAAAGATCTATACCTACCATTGGGCGGAAAAGCAAAGAAGCCGATGGATATGGAAGATGAAGAATGGAACCTTCTCGATAGAAAGGCACTCGCAACAATATGGTTGTGCCTTGCAACGTCGGTCACCTTCAACATTTCGAAGGAAACAATAACAGAGGGTTTGATTAAGGTGTTGGAGAAACTATATGAAAAACCCTTGGCCTCAAACAAGGTATTTCTCATGAAACGGTTATTTAATATGAAGACGTCGGAAGGTGGATCTGTTGCATATCATTTAAATGATTTTAATACTGTTACCAGTTAGTTATGTTCTGTAGGGGTAAACTTTGATGATGAAGTTAGAGCTCTATTATTCTTGTGCTCATTGCCAGAAAGTTGGAATGGTTTCGTAATGGCCATTAGTAACTTTGTGTCTGGATCTAGTACTTTAAAGTTTGATGATGTTGTCAGTTCTATCCTTAGCGAGGAAATGTGATGGAAAAGCTTCGGTGAGGCATTAGGGAATGCTTTTAGTGCAGAGTCTAGGGGAAGAAAAATTGAAAGAGGAAAGAGCTCAAGATATCGCAGTAAATCAAGGAAAGGCAGATCCAAGTCTACATTGGAGATAGTGTGCTGGAAATGCAGAAAGAAAGGACACCTAAAGAAAGACTGTAGATCTCGGAAGGGAAAAGAAGGAGATTCATAGCAAGAAAACAATCACAAAGCAAATGTGACAGGTGAGGTGTTATAAGATGCTTTGATTCTTTCTTTCGAAAATATTACTGATTCCTGGGTGGTAGATTTATGGGCCTCATTCCATGCCACACCTGATAAGAAATACTTCCATGACTATGTTAAAGGAGATTTTGGACAAGTTCGTTTGGGTGATGATAAACCCTGTAAAATTGTTGGAATGGGTAAGGTTCTTGTAAAACAATAGAATGGAAACCAATGGCTACTAAAGG
>APFE030950583.1:10754-30857 GCA_000404065.3 Pinus taeda | reverse complement strand
GTGGGGATAACAGGATAAAGAGAAAGGATGAGAGAAAGGAGGAGATAGGGAGGGAGAGAGAGGAGGAGAGAGGGAGGTACATAAAGATGGTGTTACAAGGGTAGAGAGGGAGGGATGAAGAAAGAGATAGAGAGAAGTGGAGAGAGAGAGGAGTGATAAGCGAGATATGGAGAGAGTGTGTGTATCTTTGAAGGTGATATATAAAGATAAAGGAGAGATGGAGGGAGATATAAATATATATTGAGGGGGGAGAGAGGGAAGAAAATTTCTTACATTACATGCATTAATTTTAACATACGTATCGATTTCTAATACTATTTGATTGTTTGCACTACATGCATTGATTTCAATGTAGATGTTGATTTCTGTAAGGACCCAGCTAAAACTATATATATTATTATTATTTATTTTTTTTACACTGCAATTACAACCAGTAAAGAAATGCATTGAGATTTCAATTGATTCAACACATGCACTGCTGATACTCATTTCAGGAATAGAACACAACATTTACATATTTTTAATCTCAGATCAGGTAGTAACGAAATACACATGTACCGTACACCGGGAGGCGAGACTCTGCTTGCTCTGTGGTCGCTGGTATTCCCTTGTTGTCGGTCACTTCTGCGAGTGTATGATGATGCACTTGATCCGAAAACGAGACCCACCGGTTAACCTCCCAACCTACTCCTTGGGTACTCTTCTTCCCTGCGGACCCCCGAGCTGCAATGGGGTTGTACAATGGGGGAAGAATCTAGCTGGCAGAGGAGAGCAACCTTAGCTCAAGAGTCCCCTCTCTAAAAAAATCCTCTACCTCACCAAACTCACTATAGCTTTGTAATCACTTCTTTGACATAATATCATCCATCCAACAATAGAGTTCCCAAAAGTACCCTCTACCATGGCCTGCCCCTTCTTTTATAAGAGTTCTCATAGATGACACTTGGCATGCCATGCATAATTATAATATATTTTTTTTAATAGCTTGATTATTCACCTACCCATGTGTCATTCTCTCATCAAGGGTCACCCAAGATTATTTACTTAACTTTTTATTTAAAACTAATATTTTCCTCATCTCACAAGATTCCTATTTCTACTCCTAGTTGTCTCTTTATTCCCCCCTTTTATTCCTTAAATTTTGTTTATTACTTGGAGTCAATTAATGAGTCAACATTTTGTCCCCAATCTACTTCCTAAATTAACTTAGGTTATCTCTTAGAGGGATATTCTTATGTTGGTTGATGCCCATGGAGCTTCTCTACATTTCTCTAAATTCAATTTATTTTTCTTATTTTAATTCACCTTCCTCTCTTCTTAATTAAGGTAGGATTAATCTTTATCCTTACAATATGTCTATCTTCCCCTTTCATCTAATTAAACCACCTCATCTACCTAGCATTTTCCAGCATGGGGAGGGTAGAATTTTTTAAGGTACTCTATTTTTTTTTTTCCTATGATCCTCCTTATTCCAAGTTTTATTTTTGATTTAATTTCCTTGGTTTCTAATCATCATTTTCCCTTGGTGTAACTTTACCTATTTTTCATTCCTTACTTATATTTATTTATTATTATTTATTTTTTAATGATTCCAAGGGTGCCATGTTTGGTTGTGACCTTCAAGAAATTCCCTAGAAGTTCCAAGGGTGCCACATCTAACAGTTTAATTGTGATGCCAAGGGTGTCAAGTTGGTCGTGCCCTTCAAGAATTTCCCTAAAATTCCAAGGGTGCCACACCACTTGCCCTTCAAGCATCCAATGACTACGATGGGAAAATATCATGTAACGTCATAGACCACTATCGTCTCTTATGTTTCTTGCTATAGTGGGACTAATGGTGCCGGGGATCAAGGAATTCACCTTAATGTGCGCCACCCCAGTAGGTTCCTCATGAGCGATCCAACTTTGGGACCTGCCCTCATGGCATCGTGATCTTCAAGGCGAAGGTGTTTCAACCCTTCCAGTCTAAGTCACGGCGGGAGTGCTAGTGGGTGAGATCAGGGACTCTGTCCCACCCCTCCCATGTAGTTCCATCCACATGTACAACCCCATCACCCATATGTGAGTCATTCGGTCAAGCAACTAATTTGTGCCTGCAACCATTAACATATCATTAGCATATAGTTAAACATATATGGCAGATTTCAAGATCAACTTAGACTTTAAAAGATAAAATAATATGAATTTTCATCAAACCAGGTGTCATCGACATGTCATATGCGAGTGCCTCTGATTGTTTCCTACCATACTCAAAAATCATTAGCAACAAGGTTTCTCACTGTTAGTCATTATCACAATAGCATCATTAACAATTCCTAGTCATTCACATCATTGTCCATTATAAGCCTGAACTAACGGAAGTAGGTAACAGAGGGTACAAATCCCTCATGGCGATCATCACTTATCATAAATGGAAACATAAATATTCATTAACCCATCAACATCGTAACATCATAGAAATATACCTATCTATCAAATTTATCATCATTATACTTTTAGTAGAGCGCATACATATCCTTTACTACCCTCATCATAAATTCAAATACTAAACTTAACTATTTGATGATGCAATCATCGGAATACTGATAGATAAGATACATAACCATTCATGCTATCATAATATCAATGGAAAGCATTTATAAACATCATAACCATGAATATCTCAATCGTTAATAATAGTGTCATGTGTCCAGATCTTCAACCTAAGGTCCTCAAAAATAAAGTGTGGGCCTTATGGCTAATTAAATGTTTGCGTCATATCACTGTCAATCAACTAGAGCGGGCACTACATACACCCCCTCTTAAAAATAGACTTCGTCTCAAAGTCCCTGGAATAGGTAAGGAAAACGGTGATGCATCTCCTTGGCGTCCTCCCAAGTAGCTGAACTGGGACTATAAATGTCTCACTGGACCTTGACCTGGTCCACTAACCGTCGTCTAAGCTGCAAACTTCTCTGGTCCAGTATGCAAAGTGGTTCGGTCATCACTACTCCCTCGTCCGAGACCTGCAAATGACCCAAGTCAATAATATGTGAAGGATCTGAAATATAATGATGTAAAACAGAAACATGAAACACATCATGCATACGTGCTAAAGATGGAGGTAAGGCAAGCCTATATGCCACCAGCCCTTTCCTTTCTAATATTTCAAAAGGTCCCACAAACCGTGGAGTCAATTTTTCTCCTTTTCCAAATTTATAGAGCTTTTTTGGGGCCTTACTCTCAGGAACACCCTATCCCCCACTTCATAACTTTGGTCTACCCGATGAGCATCAACATAGCTCTTTTGTCTATCTTGAGATTCCTTTACCCTCCTCCTAATCATGGTCATTTGTTCTTCCATCTCTTGCACCACCTCAGGTCCTATTAAAACTCGGTCTTCTAGTCGATCCAAACTAAGAGGTGTTTTGCAAGGTCTTCCATATAAGAACCCAAATGGTGCCATCTTGATGTAACTCTGGTAACTATTATTGTAAGCAAATTCTACAAGTGGTAAAAACTCCTCCCATCTCTTTTTTTGGTCCATCACATACATTCGAAGCATTTATTCAAGGATTTGATTTGTCCTCTCTGACTGCCCATCTGTTTCCAAGTGATAAGCAGTGCTAAAGTTCAACTGGGTTCCCAAAGCTTCTTGGAAACTGGTCCAAAATCTTGCAGTAAACACTGTTCCCCTGTTGGATATGATCTTTCTAGGCACTCCATGTAATCTCATAACCCAATTAATAAAAACTCTCACAATTTCTAGGGCCTTATATGTAGTCTTAACTGGTATGAAATGGGCACTTTTGGTCAATGTGTCCACTACCAAAAATATGGAATCATGTCTTCTTGGGGTCATTGGTAGTACCACAATGAAGTCCATTGATATAACTTCCCATTTAGATTTTGCTATCTCTTGGGGCTGTAATAAACCTGCCGGATGCCTGTGTTCAGCTTTTACTCGCTGACACTCTAAGTATCTTGCTACCAAGTTCACGATGTCCTTCTTCATCCCTTTCCAAAAGAATAATGGTTTCAGATCCACACTCATCTTCTTGACACCAGGGTGTGCCATGTATACAGCGTGATGTGCTTCATTTAAGATTAATTGTCGTATCTCTTCATTCAGTGGTACATATATCCTTCCCCGAAATCATAGTAGCCCATCATTATCAAAGGAGTAATCCTAATATTTTGGAACCTTCATCTCATTCTCCCTCACACTTTTGCTAACATCCTGATACCAGGTGTCTTTAATTTGTAATTCAAGCAGTTTCTCCCTCAAATTTGTCTTCAAGGGAATTACTGAAAATATCTGCGACCTCCTACTTAAGGCATCAACCACCCTATTTACCATTCCTTTAATGTAAGTGATATCAAAATCATATTCACTAATTAGTTCAGACCATCATCTTTGCCTTGCGTTTAAGTGATCTTTAGTGAATATGTGTTGTAGTCCACAATGGTCAGTCCTAAGATCAAACTTCCTTCCTAGAAGGTAGTGTCTCCAAATCTCTAGAGCATAAACAATTGTTTCCATCTCTAGATCATGGGTCACGTAGTTTTCTTTGTGGGTTCTAAGCTTCCTTAATGCATAGGCTATTACTCTTCCCTCTTGCATCATCACACAACCCAGTCCTTCTTTGGAGGCATCAGTGCAGACCAAAAATTCTTGCTCCATATCCGACACCTTCAAAATTGGTGTTGTCGTTAATAACTCCTTTAACCGTTGGAATGCCTCTTCACATTTTTCAGTCCAGATGAATTTCTTGTTCTTTCTTTGGAGCTCGGTAATGGGACTTGCTATTTTTGAAAACCCTTCGACAAATCTTCGATAATACCCTACCATGCCCATGAAACTTTGTATTTCATGAAAATTGGTTGGTGTTGGCCATTCCATGATGGCTTCGATATTTACTGGGTCTACTGTGATACCCTCCCCAGAGATAATGTGTCCAAGATAATGAATCTTGGTTTGGTAAAAGGAACACTTTGACAACTTCCCTAACAGCAGGTTTTCTCAAAGACATTGCAGGACTATCCTCAAGTATTCATCATGCTCTTCTGCGGTTTTTAAGTAGATCAAAATGTCATCGACAAAGACTTGTACAAACTTGTCTAAGTAATCTTGAAATATTCCATTCACCAAACTCATGAAAACATCCGGGGCATTTGTCAGTCCAAAGGGTAAAACTACAAACTCATAATGCCCAAATCTTGTTTTGAATGTTGTCTTCGAAATATCTTCTTCTTTGATTCTCAACTGATGATATCTCGACCTCAGATCTATTTTTGAAAACACCGTGGCCCCTCTCATTTGATCAAATAAGTCATCTATCCTTGCAAAAGGGTGCTGATTCTTTATTGTTACCTTATTCAATTGGCGGTAATCAATGCATAGTCGCCAAGACCCATCCTTTTTCTTAACAAAATTCACTGGGGCTCCCCATGGAGATATGGTAGGTCGTATGAAATTGAAGTCCAATAATTCCTTTTTATTGGATCTGTAATTCCTTTAGCTTTGGAGCCGACATCCGGTAGGGTGTCTTTGAAATAGGCTCAGTGCCGGGTTTAAGGTCGATGGTGAAATAAATTTCCCTTTTTGGGTTTAGCCCGGGTAGTTCTTCGGGAAATACATCCTTAAATTCGACAAGGAGAGGGTGTTTATCAAAATCTTCAGAGTCATTTTTTTCGTTTATAGTTACCACTGAGAATAATTGACATCCCTTTCGCCTAAATTTCATTAGTTGCATGGAGGAAATGAACCTCAGGGACACCCCTCGGTTCCTTCCCCTTAATGATTTTCTTAGGCCGTTATCGTCGGTGAAATGTAGAATCATGTCCTTGCAATCTAGGAGTGCCTCATGCTGCTCCAACCAATCCATTCCTATAACTACGTCATAACCTCCTAGAATTTTCGAGTACAAGGACACCTTGGTCTTACATACCCCCAAGTCCACCTCATAATCCTTTACCACTTTTCCTACATTTCTTTTCATACCACATGCCATTTCTACATGTCTAAATTCATACTGAGGAATTTCTTTATGTTTAATCAATGATAATGCATTTATAGAAATAAAAGAATCAGTAGCCCCTGGATCTATCAAAATGACAAAACTCATACCATCAATATTACCTGAGGTTTCTGACACAGTGTACTGGTGTTCGACCTGGCGATTGTTCACTGCTGCATGGATGCGATGAGCCTTCCCCAGATCTTCCACTGTAGTTGCATTCTTAATTGAGCTGGCATTACCTGTCTTTTGAGGGCAATCCCTCTCATAGTCAGGACCCCCACAAGTCCAACACCCCTTCCTAGGGACCTTGCTCCTACCAACTGAACTGTGAGCTGATCTGAAACTCTGCTGGAAAGAGGATTGGTGCTGAGGTGGTGTTACTTGGTGCTATCGCATAGGCCGATATGGTGGTGGTTGACGAGCTTGCTACGGTGCCCTACGCAGATGCTGAGCAGATGCCTATATGGTGTTCTTTGATTTCTTCCTGACCACTTTTGATGATTTAGCGCGGGACCCCCTTGCCAATTTCTACGCTCCATACTAGGTACTCTTGATTTTGTGGGCCTTGTAGACTTACTATGCTCACTGCTCATGATCTCCTCCTCTGCAATGATTTCCCACTGAACTGCCTCGTGTAAGGTGCGAAGCATTAGAATTCTAACCTTTGTCTGAATGTTAACATTTAATCCATACACAAATTTGTTCACCTTGAGCTTCTCTCTATTTAAATGAGGGGCATAACAGAGTAATGCCATGAAACGTGCCTCATATTCTAGTAGGGAGCAGGCCCCTTGCTTTAATGAATTGAATTCATTGAGGTGTCTCTCAAGGAACTCTTTTGATAGGTAATGTTCTCTAAATTTTTCTTGAAATAGCTCCCAAGTTACTTCTGATATAGCCATTCCCAATTGGGTTAATAATGTCTTCCACCAAAGAAGTGCGCTTCCCTTTAGCTGGAATATACCCATCTTAGCCTTCATGTTTAAGGTGTAATCTCTTAGGGTAAAACACATAGCCATGTTGTCCAACCATGCCTCTGTAGATTGACCATCAGTGGAACCCCGAAACTCTGGAAATCGTACTTTTTGCAAGTCTCGATGTACATCATTTCTTGTGGTACCTTGGGGTGTTTCATTTTGTATGACCAGTCCTCCATGCTCCCATTCCAAACGGTTTATTAATGCCTCAGACATGTGTTGGAATGATCTCATTAAGTTCAACACTTCTCCCGCTGGTATTTGTTCCTGTGCTGAGATGTTCCCCCCCTCATTAGGTGGGGTGGTAGGAGTAGGTTGTTGTGGTGGCACTATGTTGTGCCCTTTAGCTGCCCCACTCCTTCTGGTACCTCTCCTAACCATGATTCACCTGCCACAATTTAATACGATTTTTTTCCTTATAAGGTAAAAAAAACCCCAATCAAATAAAACTTATAATTAACCTGATTGGTTCTTCAATTTATTGTTATTAAAACATAGATTAAAAATGCATTTCTCAACTGATTAATAATAGTGATGAGACACAAGGGGAAGGATTGACGAAGTCGGGAGCAACTGGTTAACAATGGAGAACGCCGTTTAGGGTTTCGGCCGCCCTCCCTTAGGGCACGGCTTGGTCTGTCACGGCAGGTCTGTAAAACCTGATGCCTGCCCTTTGTCGACTGGACCAGCTCTGTCAGTATCGGTTTCACCTGTGACCTAGTTAACCCTCTCAATGGCGCCCGTGATGGGGGGGGACTCTGACCCTCCCCCAAATCCTGCCGACTCCAGGCAGAAAGGTATCGCAAAGGACACAGATCCAAATCTAAATGATATATCAGAGGAAAGGGCGCACTCTAAGGACGACCACACGAATCCTAAAGAAGGATCCACAATCAGATCAGCCACCTGCAAACCGGTAGCAGCCATCATGCCCACTGTGGAATTTCCAAGCCACCGTATAAATGCCCGAATCCAGCATATGAGAGATCATGCTCTCATTGGTAAGTTCATTGGAATCTGGCCTACTGAAAGGGCGCTTAGTACCTGGATCAATACTAAATGGGCACCCAAAGGCCAAATCTCCCTACATATTGGTCCATAAGGCTTCTTCACTGTGGTCTTTAATTGCCTGGAAGATCGCAATAAGGTCATAGATGGCAGACCTTACTTCTTTAATGCAGCATGCCTGTATCTGAGAAACTGGGTGGAAAGATTTAACCCAGACAAAGAAGATCTCAGCTATGCGCCTGTCTGGATCAGGCTCTACTCGCTTCCATGGGAGTATTGGGAAGAATCATCTCTGAAGGAAATCGGCAACAAGCTAGGGTACTTCATCAGGGTGGCAGAAGACACCAAATACTGCAGATTCACTTCCTACGTGCGCATCTGTTTCTACATGGATCTCAAATAGCCCCTGCCAAACAAGGTAAGATTTCGTTATGAAGACTCTGAATGGATTCAAATGATTGATTATGAACACGTTTTGTTTAGATGCCGGAAATGCCACAAACTAGGGCATTTGTTCAGGGATTGCCCGCTTAACAGAACCATAGCTGATAGTGTCCGGACAGATAAGAAAGAAGCAGATGGATTCACCAAGGTAGTCAATCACCGGCGAGGGAGCAAAAAACCCTCAACCAATGCAAAAACGGACTCCACTAGCAAACCCAAAGAGCCCAGTACCAACAGCTTTGGTGCCCTAGCCAATCTGGAAGATCAAGATCTGACTCTGGATGTGCAAAAGATAAAAACCCTCGTTAGGGAGCTCCCGGAAGGCCCTAACCCTCAGAATCAAGATCCTAAGTCTGACAAAAGCCATATTCCCCTTTCAGACCCTCATGCAGATGGCCTCCAAGCAATGGAAACATAAATCCCAGAATCAAGTCAAAAGATATCACACAAAGCAGATATCGACCCTCCTGATCCAGAGCTCATGGACGACGATTCTGAAACTATGGATATAGGGGATCTAGACCTCCTCACCCTAGAGCTAGCCTGCAAAACAGGGAATTTTAATAAGATTCCGGATAGACAACTAGACAAGCTGGAAGAGATTTTGCAAAAAGTGCACAAAAAACACTCCCTTGGGGTGCAGATAGGAAGCAAGTGGGATGGTAAATTCATCATAAAAGACAGCAAAAAGCGAGGCCGAAAAATAACCCTAGAAAAAACCATCAAGATTGGAGAAGTGCTTGTAGAGTCAGGTCGATATCCGAAGCTGACCAAGTTCTACAACATCCACCCCCCTCCCTCTCAATGAAGCTCATCTCATGGAACATAAGAGGGCTCAATAGCCCTCGGAAAGGTAGACTCCTTAAAAACATGCTCATGCAGGAGAGACCAAATATCCTCTTTGTACAAGAAACCAAATGCAACATGAAATTTTTGGAAAAGATTGTAGTAAAAGTTTGGCCAGGAGGGCAAATCTCTGCAGTGGATGCAAGAGGCGCCTCAGGAGGCCTAGCAATCCTCTGGGATTCCAGAATCATACAGCTCAGTAATATTCATGCCAACAATCACTTCATACAAGCCACATTTCACCTGCTCGGCACTAACACTCATGGACACATTACCAATGTGTATTTTCCACAAGATTCTCCTCAAAAAGTAGAAGTTTTGGACCACCTCTCAGCTCTCAACTCAAACAAGCAATACCCTCTATGGATAGTAGGAGGGGACTTCAATATGATAACTCGAACGGAAGAAAAGCAAGGAGGAAGGGACGTTGGCATCAGGGACGGCCACCTCCTCAAAGACTTTGTGAGATCGAACTGGCTAATCGATCTCCCTTCAAACAATGGCCTATTTACATGGACCAACAAAAGAGAGGGAGCTCATCAAATAGCCTCCAGGCTAGACCGCTTCCTCATTTTAGACAATTCTCCTCATCTAGGAGGGGATATAATCTCTTCCATACTGCCTATATCAGGATCAGACCATTGGCCTATTGAACTTCAATGGTAGAGACCAGGTAACACTATAAAGCGACCCTTTCGCTTTGAATCTTTTTGGCTAACTCATCCTAATTTCAAGGATTTTGTCAAACAGTCCTGGCTCAAACACCAACCTTCAGGAACATCCAAAATGGCTCGATTCCAAAAGAAACTTCAACTCCT
The DNA here is from genome assembly GCA_000404065.3 of Pinus taeda. NCBI lineage: Eukaryota > Viridiplantae > Streptophyta > Pinopsida > Pinales > Pinaceae > Pinus > Pinus taeda. The sequence continues at coordinate 20,762 of APFE030950583.1, read as the reverse complement.
TAAAAAAGATATCAAACAATGGAATCAGGACACATTTGGTAACATCTTTGCAGCTCAAACTGTGCTCAACCAGACAATGAAGCAGATTCAAAGCAAAATCATGGCTGAAGGATGCACCATTGAACTCACCCAACAGGAACAGAGGATTGAAGATCAACTTCAAAACAGAGCCCTTCAAGAGGAAATTCTCTGGAGGCAGAAGTCTCGCATAAAATGGTTGAAGGAGGGGGAACGGAATACAAAGTTCTTCCATAACACCACGGTTCAGCGCAGAATGCACAATCTCATCTCCCACATTCAAAATGAGCAAGGATAGTGCGTGCAATCGCATGAAGGGATTGAAGAAAATTTTCTCAGCTACTTTGAGGCAGTTCATCAGGAACCAAATATCAACCGGCTCCCAGCGATTGAGAAAATTCTCCCCCATATTCCTAAACTTATCTCCCCAGAGCATAACAACCTTCTTCTCCAACCTATCCAGCTTCACGAAGTGGACACGATAGTCAGAAACTTAAAACCCGGGAAAGCCCCAGGCCCTGATGGTTTTACCTTGGATTTTTTCCATCACTTCTGGGATCTTATTCAAATTGAGGTTTGGCAAATGGTCGAGGAATCTAGAGCTCTTCGATGGATGTACCCAGGGTTGAACGCCACCTTCCTGGCCCTCATCCCCAAGTCAGAGGGAGCCAACAAACCAGAAAAATATCGCCCTATTGCTCTCTGCAACATCACTTACAAAATAGTCTCCAAAGTCATAGCAAATCGTTTGAAACCTCTTCTCCCTCTCCTCATCTCTCCAGAGCAATCAGGATATGTCGAAGGTCGTCAAATCACTGATGGCATCATCCTCACTCATCAAATCCTCCATTCACTGAAGCAATCCAAAAAGCCAGGTATGCTGCTCAAAATAGATCTCTCAAAGGCCTTCGATAGCGTGAGCTGGATCTATATTCAAAAAATTTTAAATGCTTTTGGTTTTGATCCCTCCTGGACTAGATGGATAATCAATCTTATCTCTTCCTCCTTCTTTTCTATCTTAATCAATGGCACTCCCTCTGACACCTTCCGCCCAACCAGAGGCATCAGACAGGGAGATCCTCTCTCTCCCTTCCTCTTTGTCATTGTTGCTGAAGGTCTAGGTCATACCATCAAATCCGCTGCTCTCTCTCACAATCTGAAAGGCCTCTCCTTTAACGATTCCCCCGCATACACCCATCAACAATTTGTGGATGACAATATGCTCTTTGGCCACCCCTCCGTCCAAGAAGCTCGTCTCCTCAAAGATCTCCTGTCTACCTTCTCAGATGTCTCCGGTCCTCTCATTAATCGAGTTAAATCTCAAATCTTCTTCTTCAACACCCCTGTTGCCACTCAAAACTCGATTGCCCGAATTTTAGGCTTCACTATTACCAAGCTTCCCTCTAAATACTTGGGCACTCCCATGATTGCTTCTACTCTAAAACATGCCTCATGGACTGACCTTCTGGACAAATTCGAAGCCAAGCTTTCTCTTTGGACCCACAGAGCCCTGAATATGGTGAGCAGACTCATTCTCATTAAAGCCGTCCTACAATCCTTACCACTTTATTTGTTTACTCTCTTAGCAGCTCCAAAATGGGTGATCAAAGCCATAAAGAGTCTCTAGCACAACTTCCTCTGGGGCAGTTCCGGCAAAAATCGCAAGTGGGCACTGGTTAAATGGGACAAGGTCTGTCTTCCCAAGAAGTCAGGTGGCATCGGACTTCGAGATCCAGCTCTCAGTAATATAGTTATGGGCGCCAAATTGTGGTGGCATTGGCTAGCCTACCCCAACACTCCTTGGGCCTCTTTGTGGACTGCTAAATATGCCAATAACAAACCAATGGAGGACAGAATCAGGATGTCGGAGCTAAGTGTTGGTTCAATTATTTGGAACGCGGCTATACAACACAGATATTTAATCCAGCAGCACTGTTTCTGGGAAATAAAGAATGGTCAGACCGCTAGATTCTGGGATGACTCCTGGCAGCAACTCCCAAAGCTCGGGGACCTAATACAAAATCTCCCGCCTACCCATCCTCATCCTCACAACTCTGTAACTGTTCATAGCTACTGAAAACCCTCTGCTAACCAAAAAAGTAGACAATGGCAACAGGCAGATCAGATCTTAGGAGAAGCAGCTAATGAGGGCCTCATCCAAGCTCTAAATACTCAACTTCAAAAAAGGCAAATAAACATAACCGACAGACCGGATCTGCTGAGATGGGGGGACGAAGAAAAGGGCACCTTTTCAACTAGAGAGGCTTACAACATCATCATCCATGACAAAACCACTAAGGACAAAATATGGAATCAAATTTGGGATTCTCATCTTTGGCCCAAAGTATCTACATTCCTATGGCTTCTATCCCACAACAGGATCCTCACTTGGGACAACCTTCATAAAAGGTGCTTCTCTGGTCCATCCATCTGTCTCAACTGCCGTCATGAGGAAGAAACTGCAATCCATCTACTATTTCACTGTAGCCTGGCAAAGCAATTATGGGACAAAGCTACCTTCAGATGCCAAAAGGATCACAGTGTTCAAGGTGACCTCAAAGTGACTCTCCGCAATTGGCCCCAAACTCCCTATCAAAGCAAGCTTCTCAACTCTCTTTGGCTTCTCCTTCCTGGGTTCTTATTATGGAACATCTGGAAAGAAAGGAACCGATGTATCTTCAAAGATCAACATCAATCAGTTGACCAACTTTGGCATATCCTCCTCAAGTTCCTCAAAGATTCGCTCTCAGTCCGTAGCTGGACTGCCGAGGACCTCCCCTCGACTCCCACAGAAAAATCTGTATGGGACAATTGGCAAATCACCCTTTCACACCAGATTACTTCCAAGAGTACTAACTCCAACCAGCAAGAAAAAGACAAATGCTGGACTCCCCCTCCTCCCAATTTATTCCAGCTCAATTTTGATGGGGCATCTAAAGGCAACTCAGGGCCTTCTGGATTTGGAGGAGTCTTCCGCGATCACACTGGCACTCCGCATCTCATATATTTAGGCTCTAATGGATGGGACATAAAAAACTCGTCTGAACTTGAAGGACTCTGGCAAGGTCTAATCCAAGCTCAAAGGCACAACCTCTTCCCTCTAATAATCGAAGGCGATTCTCAAATTATTATAAACATGAGCAAAAAACTCTCCCAGGGAACTCCAGTTCACAAAGTCAGTAAAAGCTGGAGAATGGCTCACAGACTGGACCTCATTCAGCATTGGCTCACTCAGTATCAGGCCGTCTCCTTCCAGCACACCTTACGTGAAGGAAACAAACTTGCAGACTTGCTTGCAAATGTCGGGGTTGAATCCAACAGTGTAAACTTCTCAGGCGCCACTCTCACCATTGGCACAAAAGATCAACTCAGGCAATATCTTCAACTAGCTGAAAAAGACAAACCTCCCTGGCAAGGAGTTCCCCCGGATCCGGGTGCTCACCATATGCCGCCACCTCAGACACCAACGTGCCCGGCGTTTGGTTGCCGTATCGGAAGCTGGACAGAGGGCGATCGCCTTAATTGCTTGCAGGCTCCGGAGGAGGGCATTCAATGTGAATCGCCGTCGATCCCTGCGCAGGACAATTCTTCGTTAATCGCCATTCATTCCCCTGCAAATGCATTAAAGTCGCCTCCAGGCTTGACCTTGGCACCCATCACCATTAAAATGGACCTCGCAGAGTCTAGTTGCAGACATTCTCTGTGAAACTCTCTCCGCCAGTCTGCTCCTCCTTCTGCTCAATTCGTGGCCGACCCTTCGGCTCTCACTCTCTCTCAGTCGTTCCTTGGCTCCGTGTCGAATTTGTATAGCCAGACTTCCGCAGAAACCATGGTGCAAGGTCGTGGTGTGTCTCGTAGAGGTAGTTCTTCAGCCTCTAGGGGTCGAGCTCGCTCTTCTCCATCGCCTCTGGTCATCCCCATCTCCTCAGCCTCCCCTTCATCTCCTCTGCTCACCCCTACTAGACCTGCCCCCAACTCTTCCTTCCATAATTCGCGGTTCACCTTCCGAAGCCGCCTCAATCAGCCTATAATCACCTTCACCACAACTATCATGGTCTCAGAGGATGCCGAGGAACCTGTTGATCCCATCAGCTCGTCCACCCCTTCCCCTGAAGGAAGCCTCTCGCAGGAAGCCGAAATTAATCCTCACCCCTCTACCATGCATATGCAAGAGGATTCCCCAAGGAATGTGGCGGTCTCTGGCACTCCAATTGTCGAAGAAATGAAAATCATTGCCTACGGTCCTGTTCAGCGTAATTTCGGAATTCTGCACCTGCTCACTTAGTCGGAGGAAGGAGTTCGTGAAGACGAGGAAGCGTCTCAGCCAGCTGCTCCAGCAAATGCTACCGCCCGTCGCCCAGACCCGCAAGGTTCAGGCCAGTAAGTGTTTTGATCAGCAAGGTTTTGTCTTTTTGCGCAGGTTTTGATTCACCCCCTCTTTGGCAAACTTTCCATATGCACCTGGTCGCTCGTAATGGAGGGCTGAGGCTGACCTCAAAGCCCGTTTTCCATCTTCTGACTCACATGCTCTTATGTATGTATGGAAAATTTTGGTGGTTCGCTCCCTCTGCTTGGCATCTCCTGCAAGCATGGAGCTCTTTTGTAATGTCTTTCAAACGCCTGTTGCCTGGTCTCTCCTCTCCTTTCACAGGCACAATGCTCTTCTTCTGCTCTCAAGTTTCTTTGTTAAGGGCGAGGATACTGGCCCTCTGAGGCGCTGTCCTCACTGTAAATACTTTTCACTTTTATTTTAATAGATTTAGCTCTGATTCAGAAAAAAAAAAATGCATTTCTCAACTTATTTGACTTAAATGAACGCAAAAACAGAAGAGTAATTTAATTCCAAAAATGTTAAATTGTCCTATAGTTTAGTGTCTTGACAACTTTCTATAATGACGCATTTGCCAGAGCTCTACTCTTTCTATTGCATCCTTTCCTATTATTTATTTCAAGGCATGATTTCAAATTAAATATAAATTAATGAGATTTCATTTTGAATAGTGTTGATTTATTTTCTTCTGCTTATTATAATATTCACCTTCTAGTTTTAAATCCAACTCTGTCACCATTTTCTACCCTATGTTACTGCCCAGAACAGCACCATATGGTATGACAAAAAGTGAGGTAGCCCCCACCAACCATTCAAACTCATTATACGCATTAGTAAAGTTTACGGCAAAGCCTGACATAAATGATTTTAGAAAAATGGTAGAAAAGACTTTGATAATATAAATAAAATTCATATGAACAAAGAACAGACTAATATAACAAGTTTCCAAGTTTTCTTACCATTGCTTCATATGGACAAAGAACATATTAAGATATAGCAAATTTCCAAGTTTTCTTACCACTGCCAATGCAGCTAGAGTTTAGCGTTGTTACTAGTGCTAATTCCATGAACTTAAAGTAACGTCTCATTTGTATCATCTCAGCTTCTCATTTTTTTTGATCTAAAATACCGAGTGTGATAGGTTTAAGGTCAGTTAATTTTGTTTTTCTATCTTGTATTTGTCACCAGTGGGTGTAGTTATGAGTATTCATCTTAAATATTGTTCAGACTATTTAAATATATGTGTCGCATGGTATTCTCATGTGTTGGTGTCTCAGCTTTCTGAATTTAGATACCGGAGGCAACCTTCTAAAGAAGATATCAAAGAACACCATAAAGAAGAGAGCATAATGGAAACATTTAAATAGTTTTCAATGCATGCAAAGAAAAAATTGAAATCCCTATCTAAACCCAATAACCACAATAACTGAAAACCCTTGCAAATCTTGATTTCTGAGAAAATGCAATTTTTATTATAGACATGCAACAATAAATGTCATGCTTGTCACTAAGCTTTAAAGAGGAATGTTTTGCTCATAACATGGAAAATCTATCAACATACCTAGGAAATAACAAGTATTTCACTAAATAATCTATTCGCTAAATATGTAAGAAAACAATACCAAAAATAGTGAGAGCAGGTTTGCAAATAATTATTATGACTGAAACAACCTTTATAAAGGCTCACAACCACTTCCAGAAAAGAGGATTGCTGGAAAATCAATAAATAAAAACATTTACAAAGAAAAGAAGGGAATGTTTGTGTGCTCATTGCTGAGTGGTGAATCCACTGATTGATATACTGTTTTACTGTAATGAAATGGCCCTCTGGCCCATAACACTTCAACCTCCTTGCAATACACCAAACTCCAATCTCTTTTCTGTCTTCAGGTTGCTCTGTTATATTTTCTTGAGTGATAACTACTGACCTTTGTTAATTACTATTTGTGAGATAACCTTTAAATCAATAACTTGAGATAATTAAGTGATGTAACAATTCTTTTATGAGCTTATAAAATATAAATCTCCATCTTTTATTAACTAGCCAACTGTCATAATTCTGTAGCTATGTTGAAATGCAGAGATATTCCAATTGTTTTGATTTAGTTGGCCTTTGTAAGCTCCTATGCAGGGTCTGTTGCATTCTCCATCCTCCACATAGACTTTAGCAGCCTACTCCAATTTGTAACTTTTTTCTGTCTCAAAAACCTTCTTATGGAGCCTTTCTAGGTCTCTTTGAAGATGGGTAACTTGCTTTCGTTCTAGTAAGCCAACTTGCTATAGTGTTTCTCTGCTATTAAGTTGAACATTTTCAAGCTTACACTTAAGGTCTTTAACCTTTTTACGAGAAATTCTTTGCAGCTATCTCCTCATTCAGTCTTTCAATAAGATCTTCTCTATGGGTTTTGGCTGTGATGAGACGTTGCTGCAAAGTAATCAACACTCTCTTCATTTTCCCATGTTCATATAAAAAGAAAAACTACTTGAACGTCCTTTGGCGAATGTGAACCAATGCTACCACTTCCATTACATCCCGTTGCCAGTTTGATCAAATCCCCTCTTAATTCCTTTGGCACAGCATGCAGTTTTAGAGAATAGATCTCCTGGACTTTTGTATCTATAAGAGACTGAAACATTATCTCAATCATTGCCTGGAACATGAAGCAATATTACAGTGTCAGACTTATTGTCAATGTTGAGAGAAAACCCATGACAAGGCGACTTTGCATCTTTGGATTCATCCACCGCAACTACAATTCTCTTGTTCTCGGTTATGTTGTTTTCATAATCCCAACTCCATTTCTCTGGCAAGAACTCATATTGAACCACAATTTGTATTCACCAATGCCATCATATCCATGTGGATGCCTAGAAAACCTATTAATTCAATATACCCCACCTAGACATCTTAACATAAACCTACCAGGTGACATTCTCATATGGACCTTTAGGATGACCAATAATCTTGCCTCTTATCAGGTCATAGTCATTGCAAGTGTTAAGAAAACCTAAGTGGCTAATAAATAGAAAATGACGTAGGTTTGCAGACTATCGATGGCTTCCATTATGAGTACAAAATTTTGAGAGACAATGGAGCATTAAAAATTAGGGATTGTTTTCATGGGCCTATTAAACCTCAAGACTCTCATGGCAACCCAATTGAAGAGAAACCAAACTCTACTCCTGCAGCTGAACAACCAGTTGCTTTGAGAACAAAAGAAAATGATAGTAAAAGAACAAACATGGCATCTACCTGCGAAATCGAAGATGCATACATGCTTTCTTCTCAAATGAAGAGTGTCTCCTCGGAGGAGCAAACTGTCCAACTGATTGCAGCCAAGGCAGTTGAGAATATGAGGAGTAGAGATGAGGAACTGAAAAACAGAAGCATGTAGATAGCATCTTAGCGAGAAAAGCCAAACTCAAAAAAATTAGAGAGCATAATAATTCAGTTCTTAGAGCATCTGCAATGAGTTCTACAAGACAACGTCTTGGAGAGGCAATGGGTGAATATTTAGAAGGGTGTAGTGATAGTATGACCAACCAAAAGAAGGCAAAACAAACTCTATCCTCTATGTTAAAGAAAAGAAAAAAACTACGCCAAAGGATAGATTAGCGCAAAAGCTTTTGAATGCAAGAGTAAGCGATGCAACTGTTAGACAGGTGAAAAAAGATGAGGAGATAAAGTATAAACATTCTTTTGCCAACCACTGGTAAATCTTATTGATTCAAGCACAATACCTGGAATTTTTTAATGAAGATATCAAACGTTGTTCGGTACCTGGATTTTTAATGAAGATATCGAACGTTGTTCGGTGTTGTAGATATTTCTCTCCCATTTAATGCGTTCTTATAGAATGGCTGGATTGTTTCCATTAGTACGGACATCGAGTCTATGCTCACGTTTTATTTTCTTGAGGATGGAGGCTAGGGTTATGAATTTATAAGATGTTGAGGATGGAGGCTAGCATTATTATTATTATTTTTTTTTTTTTGCTATCATATAATAATTGTTCTTCGGCCCAGTGTGTGAGCCTAGGCTCTGATGCCAAGTGTAAGGACCCAGCTAAAACTATATACTTTTTTTTTTTTTACACAACAATTACTACCATTAAATAAATGCATTGAGATTTCAATTCATTCAACACACACAGTACTGATACTCATTTCAGGAACATAACACAACATTTACATATTTTTAATCTCAGATCAAGTAGTAATGAAATACACATGTACCGTACATTGGGAGGCGAGACTCCGCTTGCACTGTGGTCGCTGGTATTCCATTGTTGTCGGTCACTTCTGTGAGTGTATGATGACGCACTTGATCTGAAAACGAGACCCACCGGTTAACCTCCCAGCCTACTCCTTGGGTACTCTTCTTCCCCGCGGACCCCCGAGCTGCAATGGGGTTGTACAATGGAAGAAGAATCTAGCTGGCAAAGGAGAGAAACCTTAGCTGAAGAGTCCCCTCTCTAAAAAAATCCTCTACCTCACCAAACTCGCTATAGCTTCGTAATCACTGCTTTGACATCATATCATCTATCCAACAATAGGGTTCCCAAAAGTCTCCTCTACCATGGCCTGCCCCTTCTTTTATAAGAGTTCTCATAGATGACACTTTGCATGTCATGCATAATTAAAATATTTTTTTTTAATAGCTTGATTATTCACCTACCCATGTGTCATTCTCTCATCAAGGGTCACCCAAAATTATTTACTTAACTTTTTATTTAAAACTAATATTTTCCTCACCTCACAAGATTCCTATTTCTACTCCTAGTTGTCTCTTTATTCCGCCCTTTTATTCCTTAAATTTTGTTTATTACTTGGAGTCAATTAATGAGTCAAGATTTTATCCCCAATCTACTTCCTAAATTAGCTCATATTATCTCTTAGAGGGATATTCTTATGTTGGTTGATGCCACATGGAGCTTCTCTACATTTCTCTAAATTTAATTTATTTTTCTTATTTTAATTCACCTTCCTCTTTTCTTAATTAAGTTAGGATTAATCTTTATCCTTACAATATGTTTGTCTTCCCCTTTCATCTAATTAAACCACCTCATCTACCTAGCATTTTCCAACATGGGGAGTGTATAATTTTTTAAGGTACTCTATTTAATTTTTTTTCCCTATGATCCTCCTTATTCCAAGTTTTATTTTCGATTTAATTTCCTTGGTTTCTAATCATCATTTTCCCTTCGTGTAACTTGACCTATTTTTCATTCCTTACTTATATTTATTTATTATTATTTATTTTTTTAATGATTCCAAGGGTGCCAAGTTTGGTTGCACCCTTCAAGAAATTCCCTAGAAGTTCCAAGGGTGCCACATCTAACAATTTAATTGTGATGCGAAGGGTGCCAAGTTGGTCGTGCCCTTCAAGAATTTCCCTAAAATTCCAAGTGTGCCACACCACTTTCCCTTCAAGCATCGAGTGACTACGAGGGGAAAATATCATGCAACGTCATAGACCACTATTGTCTCTTATGTTGCCTGTTATAGTGAGACTAATGGTGTTGGGGATCAAGGAATCTGCCTTGATGCGTGTCCCCCAGTAGGTTCCTTATGAGTGACCCAACTTTGGGACCTGCCCTCATGGCATTGTGATCTTCAAGGCGAAGGTGTTTCAACCCTTCCAGCCCAAGTCACGGCGG
>APFE030950574.1:0-17885 GCA_000404065.3 Pinus taeda | reverse complement strand
GAGGTGGATGCCCTTGTCACCTCAACAATCCACCTCCCGCTCTTAGTGAAGTTTCACCAATGAACCAATGACAAGTTAGATCTGAAGAATGGAGATGGTATCAAGGGCTTATAATGTGACACGAAAAGTGTTAAAAATGGTGAAGGGAAAATGAACACACTATTACAATGTAGGTCTTCCAAATGGTGCCCCTCTTATAACCCCAAGGCCTTAAGGGAGATCCCATTGGACTAGAGCTAAAAATTAACCCACCCCCCCAGTAAGGAGAGAGAATGGATTAACAGTGAAAATCGGTCATTTATCTAGATCACGCCTTTGTCCATACTAAATGTCTAAAACATTAAGTAAAAACACTCGATGGCAAAATGATCAAGGTACAACTACATATTGAGTGGTATACCACATTCATCTAAGAGGATTGCTAGATGGTGAGCGGTAGGTCCATATAATACTAGCATAGCCCCCTTATTGTTATTTTTGTGCCCTTATATTATTATTGTTATGTAGGCTCTAATTATATTGTGAACGCTTGGACTCCTATATATACGAAGGAGGTCTTGTCATTTGTACCATCCAAAAATTGTTCATTTATGTGATGTAAAGGAGGCTACCCTCTCGAAGAGGCTAATTTTCAAGTTGTTGATCTATCTTTTTATTTTATTTTATTTTATATATTTACTTATGTTTGTGCTCTGGTTGCATAACATTTGGTATCAGAGCTTTGGATTCTAGGGTTTTGCTACTTCAAATAGGTCATCTTGACATTTTCGCTATAACCTTTTTTCTATGAGGCTTCAAAAGTTGAAATTTCGATCACGTGGAGCTGAAATCTTGGTCAAATTTGTGTTAAAATTTCAGATCTTGGTTCGCTATAGTTACTAAGATATGATTCAAAGAAGTTAGGGTTTTGGCAGGCTCCAGAATTTAGTCTTAAATAGGTGACCTAGGGAAAACTGTCATAAATTTTTCTCTACGAGCATCAAATTTGAATTTCGTAAAATATGACTGAAAGTGCACAAAATGTAGTTTGTCGTGTATCATTTTCAAGGCCGAAGGTTGAAATAGTGACGCGTGGCATTCTGTACAAGTTTACTCTACTGAACTTCATTAGGTCATCACCAGAGATTGGGCATAACTTTATCTTGATGAATCTAATCTCAGTTTGACTTATGGTGTTGGAATGAAGACTCAAAGGGCTATCACATGACGGAATTTCAGATCTTGGAGAGCTGAAATTACATAGATACAACAATTTCAAGATCAAGCTCCAAAAAACAAGCACAAATATGTGTATATCTTTTTTTATTTTTATTTTGCAAAACTTTTGTTTGAAAAATCAGTTTGAAGAGATTCAAAGGACACAGTGAAGCATAGATTTCATTATTAGTTCCAATATGCCTCGAAACAAAAAAATGGACACATCTAGTAAGTAACCAAAAGACTCTAATATGATGCGTGAAGAATAGGAAGAAATGCAACATGATATATCAAAATTACGAGACCAAGTGCAACAAATTTTGCTTTCACAAAGAGTAACCAAACATGAATTGGAAGCGATGATGAATGTTAAGATGGATGGTTTAAAAACGGAAATGGAAGGTTTGAAGGATGGTTTAAAAGTAGAAATGGAAGGTTTAAAGGAAGGTTTGACAAAGTTGCTACAAGAAATGCTTCGTAATGGCGACGAGGCATTCCATGAAACTCATGATGAGAACAAAAAGAACATGAATCATGATTTTAGAGACTTTAACATTGGGTTGAAGATTGATATGAGGAAGTTTGATGGCAAGGATCTGGTGACATGGATACTACAGATGGAGCAATTATTTGATCTACATGATGTGCTACACACACAAAAGGTACACATTGCATCTTTACATTTAGAACAAGATCAGTTTGTGTGGTATCGATGGATTTGTTCTCGTAAATCAATTGTCACTTGGACAATTTTTACAGAAGAATTTGTAACACATTATGAGGATACAAAGAGCAATACCTTCTTTAGCCAATTGATAAATCTCAAACAAAAGGGTTCAATGGCAGAGCACATTGAGGGCTTCCAAAGATTGAATATCAAGGTAAATGATATTCTAGAGGAGCATAGGATTGTTGTTTTCATAGGGACTTTAAAGGATAACATCCAACATGAGGTTCGCTTTGGGAACCTAATTCTTTGGAGAAGGTATTCAAGGTGGCAAGAAAAATTGAAAGCAAAAATATGGCAACCAACAACAATAAAGATGGAACCGTTGTTGCTCCCAACCTCCCACAACCTTCAAGGTTGACACCACAACAACTAGAGGAAAAGAGAGCAAAAGGGTTTTGTTACAATTGTGATAGCAAATACACCAAGGGTCATAAGTGTGCTGAGAAGAAATTATTTTATATAGGTTGTGAAGAGGAGGAAGAAAAAGAACAAGAAACATTGAAAGAAGAGGATATACACCAAGAACCAACCCCAGAGAAAGAAGAAATGAATCTGACCATATCTTGTATTGCATTGACAAGAATTACCACTCAAACTCTCAAGATAGAAGGATATATCAAGAAAAAAAAGGCAATAGTGCTTATCAATTGTGGTAGTACCCATAATTTTATTCATTGTTAGATAGCCAAGGAATTGAATTGCGCTCTATATCCAACACCAAAGTGTCAAGTGATGGTTGAAATGGAGAAACTGCAAATTGTTCAGAGAAATGCCATAATATCAATCTAACCTTGGGGGAATATGTATTGAATAGTCCAATGCTTTCCATTCCAATGGGTGGTGCTGATGTTGTATTAGGAGTCCAATGTTTACAATCTTTGGGGACGATAACTCTTAATTTTCAAGAACTTTTCTTGAAATTTTCCTGGGAAGGAAAAGAAATTGAATTAAGGGGCATTGCAAGGAAACCGAGGAAGATAATCAACTCTAATGGTATGACAAAGCTTTTGAAGAAAGAACAACTAGGCATAATTGCACAATTATGCTCACTAGATGTTCAAATATCGAAATCATCTGTTTCTCCAAATCTCCAAAGAATCTTGGGTAATCATTCCAAGGTATTTGAACCGGTGACCTATTGCAAGGAGTGCCTTAATAGCACACCCATTCACCGTCAATCCAAAGCCCGTGGGCATTCTAAGTCAATGTTGAGAGGTGGTCCCAATGGATTTTATCACAGGTTTACCCAAGTTTGAAGGAAAGAGTGTCATCATGGTGGTAGTTGATAGACTTACCAAGTATACATTTTTTTGTATTATCTCATCCTTTTAAAGCCAATATAGTTGTTACTGCATTTATGGAAACAATTCAAAAGCCACATGGAAACCCAAAGATTTTTGTAAGTGACAAAGATACCATTTTCACTAGAAATTTTTGGACGAAATTATTTTCTTGTTTTGGTATTCAGTTAGCTCATAGTTCATCTTCGTTGCTTTGTATCTGATAAACAAACACAATGGGTCAAGTGGTTACCTTTCGCTGAATGGTGGTATGCCACTTCCTTCCATACTGCAACAAAAATGATCCCATTTATGATACTCCATGGATATCATCCATCGTCCATCACATCATTTTTAAGAGAAAATTCTAAAGTTCAAGCAATGGAAGATCACATCGAGCATCAACAACAATTTCTCCAACTCTTAAAGGATAACCTCGCTCTGGTGCAAAATCGAATGAAACAATAGGCAAATCAACATCGCAGTGAAATAAGTTTTGACGTAAGTGACTGGGTATTTTTACGGCTACAACCATACAAACGTCCCTCAAGCAAGCTAAGAAGGATAATAAATTATCACCCAAGTATTATTGTCCTTACAAGGTGTTACAAAAGATTGATACTATGGCTTACAAATTGGAGCTACTACTTACACCTTCCCGAGTACACCTAATTTTCCATGTTTCATGCTTAAAGAAGGTTATTGGTTACAAGCTCCCAGTTCAAACAATATTTCCAAAACTTGACAAGGAAAGAAAAATCATCTTGGATCCTGAAGTAGTCACGGAAACAAGAACCCAACAACTACGAAATTGATCAATTTTAGAGTATCTCATTAAGTGGAAGAACTTACCTGTGGAAGATTCGACATGGGAGGATGAGAATTTTATACAGAAGCATCCAAAACTACTCAAGTGTTGAGGACAACACTGTTTTTGAAGGAGAGGGGCATGTTAAGTCCCTATAACACTAATATAGCGGCTAGCCCCCTTATTGTTATTGTTTGTGTAGCCTTCTTATTGTTATTGTTGTGCTCATGTAGCCCCCATATTGTTATTGTTGTGCCCCATAGAAGCCCACTTTTGTTATTGTTGTGCCATTACATTATTATTGTTATGTAGGTTTTGATTATATTGTGAACCTTTAGACTTATATATATCCCAAGGAGGTCTTGTCATTTGTACCATCCAAAAATTGTTCATTTATGTGATGTAAAGGGGGTTGCTTCCTTGAAGAGGCTAATTTTCAATTCGTTGATCTATCTTTTCTTCTGTTTTATGATTTGGTTGCATAACAGTGAGAGGTGTAGTGAATGGTGGGGGAGTTGGCATATCATCGTCATTAAGGTAATGTGTAGGGTTGCTGGTTGGCTGGTTGTCCAAAATAGGAGAAATATTTTCTCTTAGGGGCTTACTCGTTTTGGTGGTTAACAATTCCTTAAGGGCATGCCACAAGAAAATTGAGGATTGTTTTATTCTTGTGATTTGTCTTATTGTTTAACTTAATGGTGCAATTGATCTCCCATGAACTTCTAAGTGTTGAATTTCCACGATCTTGGGTCTAGGTTAGAATCTTAGAATCTTTGACGCTACCAAACCAAGAATCTCAACAAGAACTACTTTGCAAAGCAGAAAATATAAAGCAGTAAATCACATATGCATAAGTATACACATTTTTTAACAAATATTGTACAATAATGTACAACTCAATCTTCATTATATTAAACCAATCTGAATAATACAATAGCCTATGGTATATAAGATACAATGACAAACATGTTGCACAGACTCTATGTCGTATCTTGTCCTGCCGGTTACATGAGATGTCATAGTACTAAAATCTCTTCATTTCCATATCTGCCTACTTTATTTTCTTTTCATTAAAACTCTCCAAGGATGGTTGAGCTCCTAAGATTGTGTAAGGAAGGAAGAGATGGGAGATGATACTTGTACTTGCTGCAATACTTGATGAGTAAATATTGAGAGGTGGCATCAGTGATTTGCCCATTCTTGAAACTTTTAACCTCATCCTAGTTGTCCTTGCAATTTTCTTTGATTTTATTCAAATAACTTGGATTTGGATTATGACTTTTGTAGGGTTGATGGTCACAATCTATAATATCTTTGCATGGCATTCTTGTTAGCTTGTGTTTCACCATGTTTATGCCCCCAAACATAACAAGTAAGTAATATTTGCACTTGATTTCCACTTGAGCGCAATGTTCTCATGCTTGATCAGGAGGCCTCTTTGATTTTGGCTTAGGATTCATGAAAAAGATTGATTAAAATTTTTAAAAGTCAATGTTTAATATGCTACCTCTTTGATTAAAAAGCTAATAAACACTAGAGTCTAATATATAAAAAAGCAAAAGCATATATTTGACTAGTTGACAT
This sequence comes from Pinus taeda, assembly GCA_000404065.3. Taxonomy (NCBI): domain Eukaryota; kingdom Viridiplantae; phylum Streptophyta; class Pinopsida; order Pinales; family Pinaceae; genus Pinus; species Pinus taeda. The sequence continues at coordinate 12,286 of APFE030950574.1, read as the reverse complement.
ACAAAGTTCTCCAAAGTAGTGAACATCCGTTTAATTTCATTGAACAACAAATGTCAAAAGTGTAGCTTCCTTGAGTACTTCAAGTAGCCAAAATGCAACAAATAATATCTCCCCTCCAACAAAAAGATTGCTCCTCCATACAACAAATAAAATCACCTTGCAAATAGTGATAGCAGAACTTGACCTCCTTCACAAGCACACTCACAAACTATTACCACAATGGAGATTGATAGCAAAGCTCTACCTCTTTAACAAATTATCAAACACTCTCGACAAATAAAATCACCTCTTCTAGTTATTCAATCACATCAAACAATGAATAAGTGAATGAGAGGAAATGGATAACATGTGAAATGAGAGGGAGTCACCAAACAACGTTTAGGGTTTTAGCCTTTAGGCTTTCATTGTTGGCTTGTTTAACCCTCCAAAATGACGCACATGATCCACAAGTTAGTTAGAGGGCTGAACTCACGAGTTTGGGTTGAGTTTGAGGGCAGAGTTTCAAGCCTTGCCAATTCTTGAGTTTGTCGGCCATTTTTGAAGTGTGTTCTTGTTTTAGACATAAAACTACTAGAGTATGAAGACTTAGCAAGCCTATTACAAGTTAGAACATTGATTTACACAACCCATGAATCTTTCGGCCTTTTGCCAATTTGTTAACTTTGGTGGGATTCCTCAATCCTTCATCTTCATAGCATAGTCCTTAATAAGATATTCCTTAGATGTCTTACACGTTTTTTTTATTACCTTTGACATATTCCCTCAAGAATCTCTTACACATTATGACACATGTCATTATCAATTCTTCTACATGACATACTAACATCATGTAGATCTTGTCACCTTGGTTCATTAATCTACACAGGAGTTAAACACACCTTGTCACACAAGTAAATTCATGTGGCCATGACATATTTTGACTAACTAAGGTGATGCCGATTGGTCATTATTCCTAATAGGTGTTAAAATCAATGAACATTATCCCAATATGCTTGTGAGTCAGAGATGTTAGTGATATTAAATGTTGGCACATGTAGTATTTCTTTTTTCTCACACAGAGAAAACAAGCACTTTGCTGTTATAAGAAGCCAAATTTCCTCATGTGAAGTATCAACATAATAGATTCAACGGATTGAAAAGCAATAAAATTTAATCAAAATTAATATATAATTCATTATAATATTAATATATTATTTTTTTAATATATATAAAAAATGTGTATCTAAAGCTTTGAATGCTGACAAGATTGCTCACTGTGTACTTGTATTGGATCGCTGTTTCATGGTTATAATCAATGTCAAATGGTTCGGATAAGGTGACACATGTGTCTCTCAATGAGGGTGCTCCTCAATAAAATATTATGGTCAGTGACACAACAACTTGTAACTACTATAACAACCTTTGACCACGTGTAACCACCTAGAAGTCCTCAACAACCTCAACCAACCTCCCATGTGTAGCCCAAGAGAGAATAATTATGCATGCATGTGAGTGAAGGCATCCAATTGAGTAAGGGAGCCATCTCTTAATGGTACATGTGGTGGTTGTGATGATGTGGCATCCTTGTCATCACTCGATGCATTGTTAAGGTTCCTAATGCAACGACACGTATCCCAATGAAGCACTTGAATCCCAATAAAAATGGCATGGATCTCAATATTGGTAGATATGGTCAAATACACGTATAAATATCTCAAAGTAGCATCATAGATCGCAATGCAGCGTCATGCATCTCAAGGCATGGTAGAATGATCCCAATGCAAGGTGTCCACTTGTGTTGGGTCCAACTTCTTGGTGAGCCATTAGGTGGTACACACCTAGTGATTTCTCTTAACCCAACATACTAAAGTTTAATTGTTTTCCTAGGTTTTACCATGAGGCAACGACTTTAGCCCTTATACATGTGTCAAATCCTACGACAAAGCATATTTCCCAATTCCGCAAGTAAAAGGTAGGTGATGTTATGAATAATTACAGAAGGGGAAAGGGGAAAGCTTCTTGTAAGATCCCTCAAATTTATATAATATGTATTATGATGTATGGGTCTTATAGCATTGATCAACTAGCTTTCTAGTCAAGAATTTGTGTATAGAAGCTTTGAAGAGGGAGCTTAGCATTGAGTTGCCTATCCTTGACATTGTTGCTTATTATCCCTTTTTTTTAAGTGTTCATTTCATTGAACAAGTCTCATTTTCTTTAGATATTAATAAACAAGCATGGGCCTAGGCCCTAGGGGCATTAGCCTTATAGTTAGGTGGCATAACTCAAGCTTTGCAATTTGGCTTTTAATTTTATTAACTATCCACCTCTAGCCCTTTTGGGCTTTATTGACTTAGTTTCTGATGATCTTTGACAAGATAAACATGAATGAGAATAGTTCTTTTATAGATGGAATGGAGTGAAAGAAAACATAGAGAAGAATGTTAAGTATGATTGGGATTGGAAGACACTACCTCAACTAGTTTCCTAGTAGTACAAATTGTCCCAAGTGCTGATTACACTTCTAAAGGAAAATCATGTCCCCCATTATATGACGGGAAAATAATAAAACTATAATGTTACGAAGGATTTCTGGATCTCATTTCACTACCATTTTCATGTTTGGCTTCAAAGTTATAACACCACATCCAAGTATGAAACCAATGCATGGAACACCAAATAGAGCATATTGAAACTATAATGTGCCATCAATAAATGCATGTCATCTGAGTAGTGAGGGAGATGTGATACACCACAACTGAGCTAGCACAATCATATTTCTGAAGAAGAAATTGAGAGAACTGCTTGAGTCTCGAGAATATGACCAAGAGAGCTGATGCAATCAACAACATAATGCCCTTGTGAGGGTGCCTCTAAAGTAGTTACTCCTTGGGGGGATATTGCTGCCCTCCCATGAAAAGTGGCCTAAAAAGAATCACTTTCATTTTTTTTTTACTACATCTCCCCCCACCTTTGCTAGTGCTATTACCTTCAATTTCAGTTAAGTCAGACTCATTCCACCTTAGATAACCATTGGAAGAAGCAATTCAAAGAGCTTAAGAAATTGTTATGAATACGTAGCTAGATGGTGGTATGATTCGTATATCCCTTTCAATGCTACCTACTGACCTTATTAGCAACATGTGGGATTTCATTACCACTATCAATAAGGGATTCAAAGGCCCTAACATGCATGGCATAAGGATATCACTTTTGAATAAATAAGTTTTGTACATAGATAATTACTTCAAGGATTTTAAATAGTCATGGGTCAAAACAAGATGTACCATCATGTTAGATGGATGGACTTCTAGAAGGTACCATACTATAATCAATTTCCTTGTCTTATGCCCATAGGGAACCAGGTTTTTAAAATCAGTTGATGCATAATAAGGTGAAAGGTTCAAACTTGTTAATTTTCAACTTTTGAATGAGATTTTTATGGAGGTGGGGGTGGTAAATGTTGTCCAGGTCATCACAAATAATCCCTGTAACCATGTTCTCATTGGTAAGATGTTAGAGAGAAAATACAAAACCATGCTCCGGACCTCATGTGTTGCACATTGCATGGACCTCATGCTTGAGGATACAAGTAGACATGATTGGATCAAGAACATTCTAGTGCATGCAAAAAGCATCTTGAAATACATCGATGACCACTCATGGGTATTCAACCGAATGAGGAAAAGCATTGGGAATATGGAACTTGTTAGGCTTGCCATCACAAGATTTGCAACTCACTTCCTCATGTTGTAATCTCTTCTTTCCCAAGCATAGAACTTGTGGAAGTTGTTTTCAAGGATGAGTGGAATGGATCGTAGTAGGCTTGCAAACAAGATGGAAAATACACCAAAAAGAAAGTTTTTGAGAAAACATTTGGGAAAAAGCAATGGAGGTTATGAAAATTGTTGAACCCCTTGTTAAGGTGTTGTAGTTGGGGGATGGGGAAATTGGCCATGAGTTACATTTATGAGGTATGGATAAGGCAAAGGAGTAGATAAAGAGGCAACATACAAAGGTGGAGTAGGTATGTATGGGCCTATCTAGAATATCTTTGATAACAGATGGAACAATTGACTCTGTTGCCCCATACATTCAATTGTAAATGCCTTGAACCCAATGTATAATTATAGAGCTTATTTAGGAGAAGATCAAACTATGGAGGTCAAAGATGGATTGCTGAGTGCTAGTGCATGGTCTCAGTGCCCAATGAGAGTGAGCAACTGAAGATACACCAACATATCAATGCTTTATCTAGAGCTACATGTAATGTTGGCAAAAACCTTACAGAGGTTTCAAGAGATGTGGCCCATGCGCATAAACAATTGCAAAGTTTTATAGAGTTTAGTTGTTTAAACTTTTATTTACTTGAATTTTTAGCTAAATGCACAATTTATTTGTTGAACTAACTTTGTCTTTGCAACAAATTGGTGGGAGTAATTTGGTAGCCAATGTCCTTAATTACGAAAGTTTGCAATTCAAGCATTGAATCAAACTTGTAGTGTTTGTTAGCTTTCTAATACCCAACTGCTAATTTAATAAAATTTATGATGAAGAAATTGAAAATTGAACTCCAAACACTTTTACTAAATATGCTGAGTATTCTAACAAATAATAGTGATGAATATTAAATTCACGAAGACATAAGCACACAATAAATAATACAACAAAATTTACCTAGGAAACGCCAAAAGGGGAAACCTGCCAACTTGTGTGTTCTATTATTATTCTTAGCAAAAGTACCAGAAATTGATTACATATACTGGGGAAAATTTCCCTCCAATTCACCGATCCACAACATAGTGATTTGCGCTTCTCTAACCAACTCGACCTCCTTACATGTGAAACTATTATAGGCTAGTGCGTAGCTGTTCTAGGTTGAATTAACCCCTTTGCACAACCTAACTCGGCCTTGAAAGAGAAACACACTCTCTGAAGAAAATATGAGGCAATTCGACCTCTCTTCTTTGCCCTAATGCGCTGATTTGGAAAAATACCCTTGTTGAGCTAAACACACAAATCTCTAGTGTGTAATTGGATTAGCCAAGTCTGCACCCTTCCCTTTTTGTAATATCAAGGTGGCCCATCAACTCAAGTCAAACTAGTAGAGACCGATTTACTTTTTGACTATAGGAAAATTCAAACTTTTCTAAGTCAAAATTAAGAGAAAGTATAACTGTGCCTTAGCTTCTCTTGTGGGTCCCTTTACCAAATTTATCTCACTTCTAAGTTTAGTAGAACCCTTCCATCTCTAACTTCAATTAACTCTCCCTCGTAGAGAGGAAGATGTTCTGTACTACATCCAATTTATCTTCGAGGTAGACGAATTTGCGTTTTTCCAATGCCTTGGTCAAGATGTTTGCTATATGCTCCGCTACAGGTACGTATCGAAGTCTGAATTTACTCGTCTGAACACAATATCTAATATAGTGGTGCTTGATATGAAGCATTGGATTTTCAGAAAGCTTGATGCAACTTTGATTGTCACAAATTATGACCGTGGACTCCAACCTCTCATTGAACAACTCGACAAGTAGCTTCCTCAACCAAATAGCCTTGCAAGTTGCCAAGCTGACAACCATATACTCAACCTTAGTTGAGCTCAGTGCCACCTATCTTTGCTCCCTGCTCAACCAGAAAACAACTGTTGACCCAACACTTAAAGCACAACTTGAAGTTCTCTTCTTGTTTGCTAAACCCCATACCCATTTTTGTATCTGTGAATCTTTGAAGACTCACTCCATCGACTGGCTTCTACAACAACCCATAGTCAACTGTGCCCCTGAGATACCTCAACATATGCTTGGCAACAACCCAATGCACTCTAGTTGGCTCAATTGGTTGACTGCGAAGCAAATGTTTAGTCATGTGTTCACTAGATACATCAACGACCTTATGAGCTGCCTATAGAGAGTGGGATCCACTCGCTCACCTTTGGTAGCATCCAACTTCCTTCAAATTGTGACTAGAGGCATGCCTGTAATCTTGCATGTGGAATCTCTTGAGAATATCCTGTGCGTACGTGCTCTATCCCAAGAATATCTCCCCATCACCTTGCCAAACCTCCAGTCCAAGGAAATAGTGCATAAGCGCTATATCCTTCATCTCAAACTCTTCTGCAAGATTTTTCTTGCAGTCACAAATGAGCTTCTCGTCCCCTGTCAATATCAAATCATCAACATATAACATATGAATGAGAGGCTGGCCCTCAACCACAATATAATACAGGTTAGGGTCAACTTCACTCTTGGTGAAGCTCGATCCGAGAAGGTAACTGTCAATCTGGGCATACCATGCCCTCAGTGGTTGCTTGAGCCCATAAAGAGCTCTTGGTAGCCTATACACATGCATGTCTCTGCTAAAGTCTCAAACCCCTTAGGCTGCTCAACATATATCTCTTCCTCAACAACTTTGTTAAGGAAGGCGGTCTTAAGTCCATTTGGTGGATCTTCCACCGCATCTGCACTGCAATCGCTAGAATAGTCCTAATGGATGAATGTCTGGCCACTGGTGTGAACGTCTCATCATAGTCTATCCTTTTGACTTGAGAGTACCCTTTGGCTACAAATCTAGCCTTTGAATGAACTCTTAAGTCCATTTGGTGGATCTTCCACCGCATCTGCATTGCAATCGCTAGAATAGTCCTAATGGATGAATGTCTGGCCACTGGTGTGAACGTCTCATCATAGTCTATCCTTTTGACTTGAGAGTACCCTTTGGCCACAAATCTAGCCTTTGAATGAACCCCTCTGCGCAACCTAACCCAATCTTGAAAGAGAAACATACTGGTTGAAGAAAATTTGAGGCAATTCAACATCTCTTCTTTGCCCTAATGCATTGATCTAGAAAAGTCTCCTTGCTGAGCTAAACACAAATATCTAGTGCCTAATTTGATTGGTCAAGTCTGTGCCCTTACATTTTTATAAAATCGAACCGACCCATCAACTCAAGTCGAACTAGCCCATCAACTCAAGTCGAACTAGTTGAGATCAATTTACTTTTGACTATAGGAAATTTAGAATTTTCTTAGGTCAAAAAAGAGAAAGTATGACTGCGCATTAACTTCACTTGTGGGTCCCTCTGCCAAATTTAGCGCACTTATAAATTAAGCAAAACCCTTTCATCTCTAACTTCAATTAACACTGTTTTTGGGTGTGAGTGCATTTGGTTAGTCTTTGAGCGGATTCACTAGAAGAAAAGTTGTTTTGTACAAATACAATTAAATGATCATTCTTTGGAGAAGCAAGTTGTGGCTTCATGTTCCACTACTGGATATAGTGTTTCATCTATGTAACAATGCACTTGGGATCTTTCATTCATAATCAGAAGCTGTATGAGCCAACACTTCTTCATGCATGTATCTTAGACACAATAGGACTATTCTTGTTATGTTTGCGGTATATGTTGCTTTAATTACATACTAAGTTCAATGAACTAATTCATTGATGAGCTATGATTATTCTTGAATAAGTGTTGTCATTTTTTCACGACTGTTGTTTATTATGTGGACTAATGTGTACGTAATCAACAAGCCTTTCTCTTCGTTCGTGGGTCCCCCTTTAGGATAGTACTATTACTTTTCTAATCTAAGGCTCATTTTCCCTTTACCAACTGTGGAAGTTACCTCGTGCACCTTACATTAGGTGTCTCACAAAGCTTACATACTTGCTGCCCCAAAGAGGTGTTGTGATCTCTTGTGTGTGTGATTGTAACCAGGGCATATCTTTGAAACCTTTCCATCGATGGCTGGACCGTATAGCCAGATAGCACTCCTATACCAAATGGTGTGAGGTCTAATTGGGACTTCACATCGGGGAGATCCCCTTACATGTTGGCGACATCCAACACCGAATTAGTTCATTGAACTTAGTATGTAATTAAAGCAACATATACTGCAAACATAACAAAATAATGCTATTATATCTGTGATACATGTATGATGAAGTGTCGGCTCATAAAGCTTTTGATTATGAATGAAAGATCCCAAGTACACTGTTACATAGATGAAACACTATATCCAGTAGTGGAACATGAAGCCACAACTTGCTTCTTCAAAGAATGATCTATCTCTTAGTTAAGGCACAACCAATTACTAGGCAAAAAATGTGATACAAATCCCATTGTGTTGGATGATATTGATCCAACCAAGTCATCATTTTGATGCAAATGAATTGGGGTGGGTTGATTTGTGTGGATTCACTAGTAGTAGGCAAGGTAGGTGTAGATTCAAACATGGCAGGCAATGGCACTAGTTGACAGCCAAATACTAATGTTGGGGATCCAATTTCCATAAGTGTTGCTGTGTTTAATGATTAAAGATTGATCATGTTGACCAGTGAATGTAGTACGCCATGGCTTTGTAGCATGTTGTTTTTTGGACTCTCGAGGCCATTTAGAGCCTAGTTGATTATCTTTTATACAATGTATTGCACTCGTTGCACTTTGATATATTCACCCTTACTTGGTAGACATGAGTCAACTTTGCATATTTTGTTTATAATGGTTGGAATCTTTAAAATATTCCATTTTCTTAAAAGATAATATATTATGTATTTTTTAGTAAGTCAAGGCATAAAATTGAGATCAGTTTGAGTCAGTGCTGAGTCTAGTTTGATTGTTGGTAGATTCCAAGTTTTAAAGCATTGATTAAAATGTACAAAATGTTACCTCGTGCTATCATACCCTTAGGGGTTCTTGTTTGATTAACTAATTTTATGAATTCATCTATCAATTTTCCTCTCCCTTATTTTCCTTTTGGCTCCCCTGCATTTAAATTTTTTTTTTTGTAAATGCCCTCAACATCTTACCACGACTTGCCCTTCTTCAGATATGTTCTTTGTCTTTGAAGGGGCTTCTTCATTATCCTTAGGTATTTTTATGTTTTCTTTTTGGAAAGGCTAGTTTTCTTTTACATTGCTCACCCATTATTTCATTGTATTGTTGACCTACATTGGATCCTTTTCATATTTTTCTTGAGTGTGTAGATATTCAATTGATTCTTTTTCTGAGGATGAGGATAGCTCAAACTTGCCTTCTCTCATTTCCCTTAACCATCGTATTGTCTTTTTCCGTTGTACTTTCTTGAGATCCTTTGAGCAGTTAGGTAGGAGGAGATGGCATTGCCAATTTTTGTGGCAATTCTTACAATGGAACTCCAAAAATTCACAGCTTGAGCCAAGAGGCTCATTCTACAACCCAGTGTGAGGGTGATGTTCCATCTGTGCTAGACGTGGAGTTGACATGTGTCCCGTTTAAAATAAAAATAAAATATTCTTTAAATTAAAAAATAATGTCGGCTATCTCAAAATAGAAAACAAATATACATATTTGGTTAGTTTTACTTAAAAGTATTATAAAATGTGATCCCACTCTAACTATGCTTGCTTTATTAGTTGTTGATAATACAAACCAATACAAAGGAGATATGGTAAAAATATTTCACTCTCTCAGTTATAAATAAAATATTTCATACCCATATGAAATAAATAATTTCATTATCAAATTTTAAAATTATTTTAAAGTAATTAAAACAAAAAACAAATAAAGTTGATATTATTTATATTTTCATATTTCAGTTGGATATGTGAATAAACCGTTTTAATATCCATGTTAACTAATTTATTTTAATATCAACTTTAGCAAAAACATAAACATATCTATACATATATGAAACACAATAAAATATTTCAATGTGCATCATAAATAAAATATTTCAATATATAAAATTAAGTAATATTGAAATGTATTTAAAAATATATTAACATGAGTAACAAAGTTTTAATGTGGACAATGTAATCCATAAATAAATTATCCTAGTGCCCATGTTAATTAAATTATTATTATTATTATTATTATTTTTAAGCTCGACCAGACAGGTGAGGCTACATAATGGTCATGTCAATGAATAACACCCGAAATAGGGCGGGGAATTTAAACCGGTGACTAATTCTAGGAGTGCCTCTTAACAACTCACCGATCACCATCTAAGCCAAAGACCTCGGTGGACCATGTTAAAACTAAAATTATTTCAATGTCAACAATTTACATATTTTATATGGTTTAAAATAATAATAATAATAATAATAATAATAATAATAATAATAATGTCTACATCTATCAAGACCCTAGAGGGCAATCTTTGGAGGTGCAGTTTTTTTAAGTTTTGCACTATAAAAAGGGTTTGCACCTTGAGAGATTTGATCGCTCTCGACTCTTGGTAGATCCGTGGTTAAGATGAATTTATACTGGTTACAACTGAGATCATCCAAGGTTAAAGACAGTTCTGTTGTTAAACCTTTGCTTATATTCACCTCTACGCAAATTCTGGCACAATTGAGAATTGCGCTATTTAGAATGTTACTAGAAAATCAATAGTGTCCAATCATATTAAAAATGTTTTGGAAGAACTTGTCATTTCAAAGAAATATTATGAGGTTTGGAAGGCTTACCCAAAGAGGGAGAGATCAAAGGCTTTTTGGTGCATTCCTATAATGCTTTTCCCATGTGAAGAGACCTTGTATGGAGGGCCAAAAACTATTCAATCTACAAATTAATCTCCTTTTCTAATGATGTTTCAACCTAGTACAAGAAAAGTCACTCTTTATTTCATGTCAAGGAGGTGTAACAAATTTTGAAATAATGCATGAGGGCTGCTTGAGAGTGGACTGTTGCACTGACCTCACCACCCAAAGGAGCACCATAAGAGATACACAAACCACATTGAAGAGGAGCGATAGTCGATTTCGAGAACGTCTTCCAAACAAGGGAGTGGACCCAAAACTGCCCACCCAAAATGTTGTGGAGGCACCTAATGGGGACACCATTGAAACATGCGAAGTGGTAGAAGCCACTACACTCAAGACCATTGGAGGGACACTTGGAGTTGAAGGATCAGCTATTGGAAACAACCATGTGGGGGAGATAAAATAGCCAAAAAAAAATCACAAAGTCAAAGGAAGGCATCTTAGAACTTGAGGGTGATGACATTGCTTTTAAATGCTTGATAAACTAAGGCTTCCTTGGACCAGATCAAGCTTTCGTAAATACTTCATAAACTAAGACAATTTTATGAATGTTGAAGTGATGATCAAAATCAGGTCAATTGAACTAAAACAATACCTTTAGTGTAAATACAAAGTGGAGTGTGAAAGGAATACCTAGATCAGAACTAAAAGCTAAAAAGATAAATAAATAAGATACTAAACACAAACTAAATGTCTAGCTAAGGGGAGATATAAAATAAGGTGCAAGCACAAGAAATATCTTAGAAACTACTAAATCTCGGGGCTAAACAGAAGAGAGAATGTCAAGGTATGTTGGATCGATGGAAATTCTTATGGATTGCACCATGTAGATGTGAAATCAAGTTGGGAAAATAGGATGAAGCTCTTGGAAAAGCATGGGTTTGTTATTTGCTAGCCACAACTTGACATTAGGGAGCCAAGGAAGTGACATATGTTGAAATTTGGTACCGGAGGATAGGTGGTTCCCTAAGGCTATGATCTTAAGAATTTAATTTTTCTCCTAAAGTGACTCTATAATTTTTATAAAGTTAAATCTAATTTAAAAGTGACTTTAAGTGATAAAGTTACTAAAGCTTAATTTTAAAGTGACTTTAATAAAGTCAATGTAAAATTAGAAAGGAAAAGTGACTTTGGAAATAAATGACTAAGTGGGTCTTTATTAAAGTGGGGTGAATTAAAAAATAGAAAGTGAGATTTAAATGAGCATTTGATCTTAATCCTTGATCTCAATCTATTTCAGCCATTAGATTTAGGGATCACCCAAAAGTCACTTAGGGTTTAGAATCTAGATTAAAGGAGGAAAATGAGGAAAATATCATTCATTCTTTCATGAGCAGATTGAGAGAAGGAGAGCAAGGAAGATTTCTAGACAAGGAGGAGAAGGAGACAACAGCTTGGCACACATTCCAAGGCAACATTTTAGCAAATCCGTACAGCTGAGTTAGCACACAGTGAAAGGCAGAATTTGGGCACGATTTTCTAGAAATCCATACAACAAGTGCACAAAAATCGAGGAGCAGAAATTCGTACAAGTGGCTATACCTTGGCACACAAATTGAGGAAATCTGTACAACATATTTATGGCAGCTTGCACGCTTTTCTAGGCAGGCTGTACAACAACATTTAAGGCTGAAATTGGGCACAAAAATCGAGGAGACCGTACATCATTTATTGCTGTTCGCAAGTTTTTCCAGTTGTCTGTGAGGCACAGAAAATGAGGTAAGTTGTAAAAGTTTGCTTGCTGATTGTTTGCTGAATATTTCTCACTGTAAAAAGCATTTTCC
>APFE030950563.1:28309-38448 GCA_000404065.3 Pinus taeda | reverse complement strand
AATGAAACAGAGTACTAGTAAAGTAAAGAAAACCACAGGTAATGCTGTCAAATCCACACAGAGTACCGAAAAGAACTTACTGCACACTTATACAATCGACAGAAAAGTAAATGGGTGAATCTTGTGAGGAAGGTGGGACCAGTCCTTCTCACAAGATCCCCCGAGAAGACGAAAATAGAATTAAGTGCTCAAAACAATTGTATATTCATCTGCCAAAAAAAGATTAAATACAATGGAACTCAGACTTGCTGATGTTCTCCGAGTCTTGGTTACAGACCGACCATTGACATCCCATTTCATGTAGATGTCTCCTCTTTATAGAGGAGACATCTATTACATTAGAATGTTACACCGATTTAGTTAATCCATTGTGTCAAAAATAAGCAATTCAGAATTCTGTTACAACAATATGATAATGCATCTTTTTCTGGAGCTTTAGCTGTTACACGGTAGATAACTAATTGTCTTTTTGGGATTGTCATATTCTTTTGCCATTTCCCCATGCTGTTCATGCTGACTGTATGCTTCTTCTCTAGACGTCCGCTTGATTATGCCATGTTACCATTCTTTAGATAGCTGCCATCTGTTGTCCGTGGCTGTTACAAAATAGCTCGCTTTAGGTAATTACTGTTGCTGGTGTTGCAGCAACTGCGCAGTTGCTGTTTCTGGTGTTGCAGCAACTGCGTAGTTGCTGTTTTTCGTGTTGCAACAACTATTCATTATAACTCCTGCAAGCTTATGACAGTTATTTGACAATTTTAGTCAGCGTTTCCAACGATAAGTATAAAGATATTTACGAATATGAAATAAACAATTAAATATAGACTTGCGGAAGGTTACTCCATACCTTGGGGTTAATATATCATTGTGAAATAAAAGCTTTTGCTTATAACTGAAAAAAGGGTAATTATACGGCAAAAGATAAGGTCAAAAATTGGTCAATTGTGAGTCCCAACAACAGCAAAAGCATAATACAGAGTACTAGATAAATCAGGGACCATTTGCTCCAAGAATGAATAAAGATTACCAAGTCAGGGGCAATCTACTTCTAGGATGAACAGAAGCTTCAATCAGGTAAATCATTCTCAATTTGGCTCAAGAATGGAAGTAAATAGAAATTACAATGAATTGGGTAATAGGTTTGATAATCGCAAGAATTTATTCAATGGCCAATGTTTCTCTTGTCATAATTTTGGTCATAAAGCTGCTCAATGTGTTTCCTACAAGACCATCATGACTAGGGAAGCTCAAAAACAAAGAAGTATGACTGGGATCATGAAAATGACCTACAATAACTTCTCTACTCTTGAACATGAAATATAATTTTCTATTTGTAACAATTTCGGGCATGAAGATTCTGAATGCAGGAGTAGGTTTCAGCAAAAGGAGCCAACGTCATTGAATCCCAAAATATGGAAAAAGAAAGAATCGCAATCAGACATATGTGGGATAGCCTTATATGCTGAAGGATAGGAAAATCAATGGTACATTGATAGTGGATGCTCTAAACATATGACAGGTGATAAAGAAGAACTTCAGTCATATACTGCCTTAGAAAGGGAAAAGAAGGTATCATTTGGAAATGACACCCCTGCATTCATAAAAGGTAAAGGTTCTACTCAATTGAAAAAGAAGGTCAAAGCTGGTAATGTTATGTATGTTGATGGCTTAAAACATAATTTATTGAGTGTTAGTCAAATGTGCGATCAAGGAACCAAGGTTATATTTAGATCAAATGGATGTATTGTTTGTGAGCTTGACACAGGAAAAATAGTGATCAAAGGAAAAATAGTGATCAAAGGCACAAGAACTCTGAATAATCTATATATATTCAAAGAATGAGAACAACAATGCTATCTGAGCAAGAATGATGAACATTGGCTATGTTATAGAAGATTTGGGCATCTTAGCTTCTCCCAGATAAGGAAAGCATGCAAATATCAGGCAGTTCGTGGTCTTCCTAACATCAAAATTCTAGGCAATACAATATGCAAATCTTGTCAATTTGGTAAGCAAACCAGAACTAATTTTCCTGAGAAAGAAGGATAAGCTAGCAGGCCCCTTGAACTTGTTCACACCGATATATTTGGTCCAACTAGAAAGAGGTCACCTCGAGGGGAAGAGTACTTCATATTGTTCATTGATGACTTTTCAAGGATGTGTTGGATAGGACTCATGAAGTATAAAGATGAAGCCTTCGAAAAGTTCAAGTCATTCAAAGCTTTGGTTGAGAATGAATCAGATCGTAGAATCAAATGTCTCAAATCCGATCAAGGAGGGGAATTTACCTCAGATGAGTTCTTCGATTTTTGTGAAGAACATGGAATAAGAAGGGAATTCTCAGCTACAAGGACTCTTCAACAAAATGGAGTAGTGGAAAGGATGAATAGAACAGCTCAACAAATGGCTCGTGTTATGCTTGATGAATCTAGAACTCCTACAACCTTGTGGGGTGAAGCTACATTTTCCGCTGTTACTATTCTCAACAAGAAAAACATCTGGGTAAACAACACTCAGACTCCTCATGAACTCTGATATGGTAAGACTCCCACGGTAAAATACTTCAAAATCTTTGGAAGTAAATGCTACATTAAAAGGACAGATGAAAATCTTGGCAAGTTTAAACCTAGAGTAGATGAATGCATTTTACTTGGCTACTCTCCTCACAGCAAAGCTTACAAATGTTACAATAAAAGACTTGGAAAAATTGTTGAAAGCATTGATTTAGTGGTTGATGAAGAAGGAAATGCTCCTAGACAGGTAAAATCTGAAGATCTCGAAGATGGTGAAGATTATCCGTTAACATCAAATCAGATTCATGATGAAGAAGAAACCCATGAGGCACCAAAAGAACAGATAAGGATATAAAAAAATACTCCATCCAGATATGTTCAGAAGAATCACCCAGAATCTCAAATTTTGGGGCAAAAGGAGGCAGGTGTACAAACAAGAAGAACTGTTGCAGAAGCTTCAAGCTATCTAGCATTGCTCTCCTCCACTGAACTGCAAAATGTAAGAGAGGCTTGCAAAGATGAATGTTGGGTCAAGGCCATGGACGAAGAACTCGAGCATATTGAAAAGAATAACACTTGGGAGTTGGTTCCTAGACCAACAGATAAAAATGTTATAGGCACAAAATGGATTTTCAAAAATAAACTAAATGAAAATGGAGAAGTGGTCAGAAACAAGGCAAGACTTGTTTGTAAAGGGTATGTGCAACAAGAAGGCATATACTTTGAAGAAACTTTTGCACCAATTGCCAGACTTGAGGCTATAAGGATGTTCCTTGCTCTCTCTAGCTTTCAAAAGTTCAAAGTATTTCAGATGGATGTAAAATCTACCTTTCTGAATGGGGACCTAGAAGAAGAAGTATGTATTGAGCAACCAGATGGATTCATTCTTGGAAATGATCCAAATCTTGTATGTAGACTTAAGAAGGCACTCTACAGTCTTAAACAGGCTCCAAGGGCTTGGTACTATCGTCTAGACAAATACCTTCATCAACAAGGTTTCTCAAAAGGCTCAGCAGATAGTAATCTATATATAAAAATTGATAATGATAAATTGCTAATACTTTTTGTATACGTTGATGATATCATTTTTGGCAGCAATGAAGAGGCCATGAGCCAAAACTTTGCTTTTGTGACGCAAAAAGAATTTGAAATGTCTTTGCTGGGTGAGCTGACATACTTCCTTGGTTTACAAATCCAACAAAACAAACATGGTATTTTTTTATCACAAACCAAGTACCTAAAGTAGATCTTTAAGAAATATGGCATGGAAGACTCAAAACCGGTATGTACTCCTATGGTAACAGGATGCAACCTCAGCGCTAATGATGAATCAACAACAGTCCATCAACCAACCTATAGATCCATGGTTGGAAGTCTACTCTATGTAACAGGAACTCGGCCAGACATCATGCATGCAGTGGGAATAGTTGGAATATTTCAGGCTAATCCAAAGGAAGCACACCTTCAAGCAATTAAGAGGATCTTCAAATATCTTCAAGGAACACAAAACTATGGCTTATGGTATCCTATAAATGCAGATCTCACACTTCATGCATATACAGATGCAGATTGGGCAGGAAGCGTGGATGACAGAAAAAGCACTAGTGGTGGAGCATTCATTATGGGGTCCAGATTAGTATCTTGGTTTAGCAAGAAACAAAGTTCCATTTCTCTATCTACAGCTGAAGTAGAACATGTGGCTGCTGCATCTTGCTGCACACAACTTCTTTGGATGATACAAACTTTGCAAGATTTTCAAATCACCTGTACTCAATTTATCTCCATCTTGTGTGATAATACAAGTGCAATCAGTATCTCAAAAAATCCTGTCATGCATTCAAAGACTAAGCACATACCTATCAAGTATCATTTTCTAAGGGAACAAGTGCTTGAGCAAAAGGTCAAGTTGGAGTATGTTCCTTCCAAGGAACAAGTTGCTGATATTCTCACCAAACCATTGCCCAGGGAAACATTTGAATACCTCAGACAAAAGCTGGGGGTTGTTGATGCATCATCGTGCTATTAAAACTTGTATGTTGTATGCAGGTGGATATGCGTACATATGTTGGTTTATGTGGGTCGAGTTTTGGGTGAAGAGAGTCTGATACGGGTCTGTCAGAGACCATCTGGGACAGGTTCAGGGGGAGCATATATTCTTCTAATAATGCATTTTTGGCATTATCTTAGAAGTCCTTGGTTTGATTTCACTGGTGTTTTTGGTGGAATGTGTGCTGGTCTGAAAGTTGATTTTGTTGTTGATAGATGTTCCTATCTCTATGTCATGTATTTATTTTCATATCAAGGTCATGTAATGGCCTATTTTGGTTTCCCCACTATGCCTGGGATGAATAAAGTATGTTCCGTTTTGATATATCCCCATTTAATTGGGAGGATGAGTCAATATTGGCATCTACCCACTTGATTGGGAGATGGATGTATGTATGAGTCCTTGATGATAGGAGATTTAATTATGATGTATGGAGTCATGTTTCTTCTTGTATAACATCTTTTTGCAAACCTTGCTTACAGTCAGGGGGAGTATGGTCAATGGAATGGTTATCAAAGAAAAAGAATATCTGGGTCTGCCCTTTTCCCTTGATGTCAAAGGGGGAGATTGTTGGCATTATGATGTCTGTGTTGTACTTGATGGAAACCCTCTCATAGAAGAACATCTCACTTATACACAACCAGATGAGTCTATAGAAGAAAATAGCAGATGTGTTAGTATACATGGGATGCAGGACAAAGGAATCATATGACAATTTATAGTGCAGCAGTGTCAGGTTCCGCAGGTGCACCGTCCAAAAGGTGCGGACATTGGCAGGTTGCGTAGATGCGCAGTTCACAGAGTGCGGACATGTTCGCAGGCGTTCTGAACAAAAGGTGCGAACTTAAAATGCATGGACTTTCATGTAGAGAAAAATGCGCATCTTAAGTTTGGTCCATGGTATTTAGCCTAACGTTTTTGATCCTATGGTTTTGGTTCGTGGTATTGCATCTAAAATATTGAACCCAGGTTTTGAGTCCCTAGTATTGTTTCTCAATGGTTTTGATCCATGGTTTGAGTAAGGCCTTGGCTATAAAAGGGAAAGGATATCATTTGGCTGGACACAAGTGTGTTGAATATCTTAAGAATAACAAGATCTGAATTTTTATAATCGGTTGGGGAGTTATAATTAAACCTAAATCAAGAAAAAAAAATCGGAGCATTATAAGTCAGACCTGCTGATGGGTCGAGATCTCTTTGGTGCATGAACGGATCTATGAATTTGACAGTCTGGGGTATATTTGAGGACTTATAAACTATCTATATCCGGAGGTGCGCAAGATTAGAGAAGGCACAGGTGTGGAGGTGCGCAGAACAGACAAAGCGCAAGTGTGGAGGTGCCCAGTACCAGTGAAGGAGCAGGTGTGGAGGTCGCAGCACAGAGAAAGTGCAAGTGCCGAGGTGCACAGTACCAGTGAAGGAGCAGGTGCGGAGGTGTTCTGATCAGAAAACGCTATAGGTGCAGAGGTGCGAAGCTGCGCAGGTCGCAAACAGTGCAGGAGCGAAGCTGCATAGGCCATAGACAGACAAAGTGCGGACATCTGCAGGTTACTACTGGTGAAGTTGCGAACTTTTCTTGAAATATATTTTAGCTGATTTTGTCTATTGCTGCAATGTTCTGGGTATATACTTGGTATTTGGTTACTGGTATTGTTTGTCTGATTATAGCATTTTGAGAAGTGATTGGTTAATTGGTTGATGCACATATACTTGATGATTATTTGATATTCATGGATCCAGTCTGAAAATTGATGAAACGTGGTCCCCAGAAGAAAAGAGAAGGTAGTAGCCTTCTGTAAGTCAGCACCTACGTACTAGTATCTTAGCTAGTACAAGAGCTAAGGGGGTTGTAGCTCCCTTCCAAGAGAAGATGGAAAACGAGAGAGGGTTGTAGCTCTCTGTAGTTTGTAGCCTGCATACTGGTAAAGGACTACACCAGTACAAAATCATTGTAAAAAGAAGTTTCTAATTGGAAGAAGATAGAGACATATTGCAGCAGGTGGTTTTCACCCACATTGGGTTTCCACCTTACATATTGTGTTCCTTAGTGTGACTATCTATTTATGTTCCTGCTCATTATTATATGGTTCTCACATACAGATTAATGACAAACATCTGAAGAATAATTTAAATTATAACTCTGGAAGTTATATGCAAGTTTCAATTGTCAGATCTGCAAATATAGATTGAAAAGTATTTGATAATATTGATTCACCCCCCCCCCTCTCAGTATTATTTCCAACAAAAAATTGAAAAAGCAAAGTTGTGTCAAAGAGTCATTAAAATTTATTAATTCGGAATAACATCTTTGTTCCTTCGTTGATCTTAGGTTGAGATAATGGAATCCACCAATCAAGGAATCCCTTTTGAGGGGAATCCTAGTCCTTTTTCTTCTTGGGGAAATATTGGTGTTCCGTATATGGCTACATTGTCCCTTCCGGGAATTACAATTGGCCTACCAATATGGCTATTCTCAACCTCTGCGGTTCAAAATACCGTGATTCCTCAACAATCGAATCAGTATCCAGTTAGTACTGAAGTTGACCCTTCGCCTTCTTCTTCGTTTGTTTCTCCCTCCCCTTCTTCCTCTTTGCTTAGTGAAAGTAGTGATGCTAGTAACCAGGTGGCTGAGAAGAAGAAGAAAGGGAAGGAGAAGAAGAAAAAGCCAATTAAGCAAGGGGGCAACCATGAATCACCTGGTGAAAATCACACATTAAGTCTCCTAAACCCAAATTTCCCTACATAATTTGTAGAGGAGACCATTTTCATTGAGATTGTCCCTGCCTTCCTCAAATCTTGATAGAATGGTCTCCCTGTTCGCACCATCCGATGTCATCAACCTCTAGTTATCATGTTGACAGCACACCATCAACTAGGTAAAATGAAGTTCATGGACAGAAGGGAAAGGTCAAGGTTCCATGTAGGCTATGTGAAGGAAATTATTCCCTTCACCATTGTCCTCTTTTGGATGAAGCCAAAAGAGTCTTGGATAACTGTCCTGCTTCACCACAGTGACTTCCATCTGGTTACCAAAAACTCTCCCCAAGTCCTTTACTAGTTTAAAAACTGACTAACTTAGATCAATCGTTGGTTAAAACACCTATCATTGAAAGTGAATCTTCTGAGTCTATACCCGATGAAAGTCAACCGGTCGAGGTGACAGTTGAACCAGTTTTACCTTCAAAAGATCATACCTTTCCCGAAGAGAGTAAGTCATTCAAATTCTTTTTGTTACATCAAATTCAAATGAACTTGGGAGAAATCCACCCATTCCTTCACAATAGGAGGAAAATCTCCCAGTTCCCGCTACTTAAGGGGTTAATTTACCCGTTTATTTGGTACCCCCTCCAAGTAGTCTACTCACTTCCTTTGATTGGTATCAACTAGCAAGATCTCGCCTTCCTTCTTATGTACCTTTTCAGATCATAGAACAAGTCTACAAAATGATTTTGCCTAGTACTATCATAGATGAGGGTGCGTCAATGAGTATCCTTTCCTCAACTACTTGGAAAGTGCTTGGTTCGCCATCTCTTATGCCTGTTACACAAAATATGTCAGACTTTAACAAAGGAACT
Organism: Pinus taeda; assembly: GCA_000404065.3. Taxonomy (NCBI): domain Eukaryota; kingdom Viridiplantae; phylum Streptophyta; class Pinopsida; order Pinales; family Pinaceae; genus Pinus; species Pinus taeda. The sequence continues at coordinate 30,313 of APFE030950563.1, read as the reverse complement.
TGTCGATCGTTAGGGATCCTTCCTAAGTTACCAATAACTTTGGGAAGGAAAACTGTTCACCTAAACATGATGGTAATCCAAAGACCATTAGATTACAATCTACTCCTTGGATGTGACTATATTTATAACATGGAGGCTATTCTTTTAACACTCTTCTGAGTGATGTGTTTCCCACATAAAGGCAAAATTGTCACTGTTGACCAGCTTTCATTTCCTAGTTCAAGCATAGCTCCAAGTCGATCATCATCCCAAAATGGTCCTTGTACATCAGCAGTATCTATTCAACCTTCATTCCATCCACCTGACTGCCATGAGTAGTCTGGTGTTTCTGGGAAAACTAGTGTCTTTTCAATCTGCTAGTCCCACTAATATGGGTAGCTATCTTAGAAACAAACAATTCAAAGTGCTTCAATATTTCCTTTATGTATGATAGATAAGAGAGAAGCAGAGATCACCAACCTATATCTTCCACTTGGCTCCTTGCTTGTTTCCTCTCTCCCTTGATGGAGCTTGCCACTCTTCTCCTACTTATCCCACTTTAGAGAATATTTGTAGAGGCAAAGCAACAACACACCATCAAAGCATCGAGATCTATGATATCATAAACAATGCAGAATCAGAAATACATTAGCCATACAATTACATCCACAAATAACAAGATTTACAAATACACAATTATATGCAGGAAAACTCAAAGAACTTTGTTGATAGTAGAAGTAGAAGAGAGGATTACAACCCAGCTGTCTGATCCAACATCATCCTCCCAGTATGAAAGCCCTCTTCACCTCATGAAAAGCAAGATCACCCAATAATAAAATGTTTCTTCTCACAGAGAAACCAACAACAATTCCTTACAAATTACAAAATTCTAGCCTCCAGATCTCTATGATGAGGGATCCATATATAGATATTTTCATAGGGGTGAGTCCACTTATAGGTTTTTGATTAGTCTCACTTGGTTCCACTTGGAGATTTCATGATCTCTTACTCATCCCTAGGCAAATTCAGAGAGGTAAGTGTCATTTGAGAAGTTTCTAGAAGATTCTCTGGGTTTCCACTTAGCAAACTGTCTCCGCCATTTGTCTACTCTCGCTCATCGCACCCTACAGAAGGCCTTTTCAGTATGCATCGCATCTCTTGTGTGTAGTAGGTGAGATGCATCACACCTTGACCAAGGGGTAGTCAGTATGGTCCAGTTTTGGCTAGTCCAGAGTGGTTTTTCAGGTGGAACTTTTGGGAAATGATGTAATCAGTTGACCATGATCCTTTAGGGTGTGAAACAACACTTTTATGGGTTTAAGATCCCTTGGTTTATTGACATATGTGATTTGGGTTGCAGTGCCCAAATATGTCTATAACAGTTGCCCCCCTAAATCATGAGGTCGTAAATCTTCTGATGTCGAGTGAAATGCTTTATCATGAGGATCCGAGGTTTTTCGAACTGGAAGGTGACCTATATAAAATACAATACAATACATTATCTTCATATTATTTTCATGATCTAGCTAAGGCAGGAATTCCCATGCTCAACTTTATAAATTCATTTTCATGTACATAGGACAGACAATCATCTACTGTTGCAGACAGGTGATTCTTGTAGAGCCATCATCCCTTAGCTTGGATGATCATCTATGTAGCTATGGTGTGTTAGCTCCTGCTGCAGCAGGTATTCATTTCTCATGATTGGCATTTCACAGGCCAAATATGTTGTACTTTGCTTACTGCAATGCTCCATATTTGCTCAAACAGTCTCCAAATGAGGAAGGTTACTTCAAGTTCATTCAATTGCCTTCAAATTTTGTAAAGTTATCCCGATATCGCTACTTTTAGTTAAAGGGAGCTCCAAACAGTTTAATCTTGGTCTCCCTAGGTTTAAATTTCCTGTTTTAGAATATAGAGATTGTAAGTCTGTCCAAATAGTTTAATCTTGGCAGACTCTTAGATAGGTAGAGAAACAGAAGAGTCCAACAGTTTAATCTGGGCTCTAGAAGAAATAAGGGTAGT
>APFE030950563.1:0-21615 GCA_000404065.3 Pinus taeda | reverse complement strand
TCCACTTCTCCCCTTGGTCAGCATGATGAAATGATTCTCTTTTGCCTTTCATCCCTGATATTCATTCCGTACTTTCAGCAACCTGAATATTGTATCCTGCGTGGCTATCCCGCTCCGTATCCCTTGTGACCAAGAAAACGCTCGCATGCCTCAATCTGTGACTCCATGCCCAATGGTTCAGAACTTATAACACCTTACTGTGCCTCTTTACTCGAGAATCCTACCTTTCTTCCAATCACAGTCAACATTCCCTTGAAGTCAGAAAGCTAGCCTAAAATCATCAACTAAGGTTGAATCTAAAGGAGAGAGCCCTCTCAGATTGCAGGTGGGCTAGAACCTGCAATCAGAAGATTGGTTTGTGGTTACCTCGGCCGTATCCCTAATAGGAGCCTAGGGACAACCTGAGCGATAACATGGTGTACATTTGATGTCTTTATTTTCTTGAATATATCACAGCCTGGATGGATGAAACTAGATCCGGGGTCTTCAAACTTGTTCAATCTTCGCCCGATGTACAAGTTGATCCATGTGAAAAGATGTTCTGAAGTCGAACATGGAAAGACATCGCTTGATTACCAACCAATTATGTATGTTGTTAACAGGCGCGAGAGGAATCACCGATAATGATAATGACCCTCAAGGTACTACAATACAATTCACGTGGTGTGAATATATGAGTTGGTGTCGAACATCACGCAAAATATTTCAGTCGAAGACCATTGATGTAAACCTGTCACCAGAAGTGAGAAACTTGCCATTGAGGCATGCAAGCTTCAAAGTATTGAAAGGGTTGTTCCTAAGTAAAATTCTTGGATAATGAGCTGATGTTGACAAGAAGTGACCTGTCGTAGGAGGGTCTTAATGAATCCCACATCTACGACATCAAACAAAGCAAATGATTTTGTGGAGGTGAAAATGATTTGATGATACAAGGTTCAGGAATGGTGGTCATGAAAAATGGAGAGTGAAGGTATTGCAATGGATGAGGCATTAGCTAAGTGACGAATTCTCTGAATGACTTCTCTTGAACATATCAGTGACACTGAGATGGACTGGTAGTGTTAACCCCAAAAATGGATGGTACGGAGGACCAATGGTGATGTGACCGGTGAGCGGAATAACCCAACCCGACTCAATCATGGTGATGGAGTGAAAGTGTCATGTTCAAGAGTGACCTGCTACCAATGAAGTTCTTCAAGTTTTCTACCCTTTTTCCCCAGTCATTGTTGACTAGTACCTCTTTATTTTTGTCAAGCTTGAGGAGGATAACATATGCTTGTTCTATAATTTTCCCTTCGGGCAAACCTGTCGCAATGTTTTAGCAAGCCTAGTGACATTGAAACTCACTCTTGTCTGAATGAACAAGTTTGTCGCTATGGTTTTAACAAGTTTAACGACAAAGATAACCCGGTCCTTTTCATGTTTAGAGAGTTTGAAAAGGGACAAAAAGGAAACTCTAACAGTCCTTTTTCATGGCATAATCCCTTAAGTCTGAAAAAGTACAAAATAATACGAAAGGGATGACTTTTCAATAGCTTTAGCGAGCCGAATAAGACAAGCACTCGATATTATTGTGGAATGATCCCTCGGGTCCAAAAATATCAAAATGTAGAGGAGGGATGGCACTTCCCCTTACTTTAACGAGCTAGAAAGGCTAGTGGCTCGGTGATGTTTTCATATTTCATGAGTCTAAAAAGAGCTTAAAAGAGACTCGTTTTTTGAGGAACGAGTGATGTTTTCGGGTAACAACTAGGTTCCAGGTAAGTTTGGAACTTCTCAAACACGACAATGTAAAGAGGGTGACTATCAAAATCACTCATCACAGCTGTTCCTCAAAAGGGTAAACAATCAAGTGGAAGCGTATGATCGGCCAAAAGAATGGAGGTGATGGTAAGAGCACAACCAAGGGTCAAAAGGCTGATAGCAAGGCAATCACGAAGGCTATTTACTGAGGGTGGATTCATTTTTTAATGAGCTTGAATCTTTAGAAACTATCCTCTGTGGCAGGTTTATTCGAGCTTGAACCCTGCGGTAACATTGCTCATGACAATAGTCAGAGATTCTCAATTTACCATTAACACTATATTCTTTCGATGGTCATACAACCTATTCAATTACTCCATCAAATTTATTAGAAATGTAAATACATGCTTGACAAAATGAGTTAAAAACTAACATTTTACTCGAATTACATGAATAGCAACATAAAAGCAGTTTTACCTCTCATTTTACCATTTCATTCAAATTTGGGATTGTTGGAGCTCTAGAGATGTTTTCTCCCTTAAATTTCAACAACTGATTTTGGGATATTGGTGGACTATTCTTCACGTCATCAGGACAAGGTAGGAGCTAGCCTTGAGCTCTTCAATTACATTCCATCCTTTTCTCATTTTGAGCATGCTTTCTCTTTCTTATGGGCCCCAGGGGTTTGAAGAATTCGTTCTCTCCCCATCGCACCTAGTCTGCATCGAAAAGTGTGATGCATACTGAGCTGGCCATTGGCCAGTCAGTATGCATCTCACCCTATACATAAGCAGGGTGCGATGGGCACAGAAGGGAAAGTGCGCAGTGTTTTCTCATGAAATTTTTGCCTGTTTTTGCCCAAATCAGGAACCTAATTCCTCTTTTGTTTGTGTTTCAGAGATTCAACGGATCAAGATGGTCGTTACATGGCATGAATGTGAGCATGAAGAAGATGACATGATTGCCTTACATGATCTGGGTACGGTTACTGCATTGCAAAACTGTGGCTTGCTCAAATTTTTCCACATATCCAGCATGAGCCAACAAATCAATTTGTTGCAATATCTTCTCAATGCATGGGATCCAATCAACTAGGTGTTATAGATTAGAGGCAAATCCATTCCTTTGATAGTTGAGGATATCTACTTTTTGACTAGGTTATCGAGGCGTCGTGCCCCTCTCTCACTATCAGGATCTGCTCATGGGGGTGAATCTGTGAGGGATTATATTCACCAGTTTTGTAGAGATGGATCTCAACTGAGCAAGGATGGCAAGATAAGTATTTGAGATGTTACTAACCAATCCTTAAGGACTATTTTATTCACCTTTTCTATATTAGTTGGTAGCGCGGCTCTTCATTTGGCCAATAGATCGTATATGAAGTACACCTTGGAATGCTTGGAACCAAAGGTATTCAACTGGTGTGAGGTAGTACTTCTGGTTATAAAAGAAAATTTTTCCAAGATGAAGAATGGAAGATTCAAGAACATTGGTTATGGTTCCATTCTGACTACTTTCTCCTTGGAGAGGATTCCACTGATGCAGCCACAGTACATTTCACTAGGATTGCCAGCACCAAGGGAACCACAGATGCAAAGATGGGTTGACCTCATGGCCAGACAGGCTGGCTAGTCACAGATTTTGTTCTCCGATGCCTTCTTTGAGTGGTTTGACCACCAGGAGATGGTCTTCACTGAGTATCCATACATTGGAATGGATTTCGGAGGCAAATCATATTTGGCGCTACTGGCTGGCGAGCAGTGGGGTGTTATGGGTAAAATTATCTGACCATATCTTTGTTTATTGGTTTTCTATAATGTTCTTATTTTTTTTAAATGTTATCAAGACTAATCAAACTCATATATTTGTGCAGATGTTGGGCCAGTGCGACCAGCAGTGCACCCAAGGGCGGCAGCTGACATTCCAGCAGGAGAGGTTGTAGGGAGGGCTATCCTTCGCTATCTAGACATAGCAGAGACCCTTGCAGTGTTGCAGGATCAAATCAAGGGTCTCACCCTTGGTATTCAAGATGTGAGGACTGATGAGTTACCTCTGAGATTACAGTGCCATACCATTGGCATGTCGAGTCGATGGACTAGGCTCTTACGTATGATCGCACAAGTGGTGACTTTTTATCACCAGTGCCATTACTCTAGGGTGCTTTTTTGCATTTATGAGTTTTTGGGTCGTATGAATGATTTTTTCCTGGACATAGAACATTTTGTAAAAAACTATAAAAAGTTATATATTTTTTATTTTTGGAGTTTTATTTATGTGATCCTGATGCAAATGTTAATTGAAATGCTTTTTCCTTTATAAATGTTGCAAATGTCTATCTAACACATAATTTGCTAATGAATCAATTAATATGTTTAAGTTTCTGAAATTGTGTTGATATTGAATAGAATCAAACCGCCTTTCCAAAATCTTGACCCTTAGGAACATACAATAGATAGCTAGATTCCGAACGGAGTAGATGCCAGTAAGTTGTAGGATGACAAGTTGTGAATCTAGCTTGACAACAAGTCGGCATATGCCACATGCGATGGAATCAGAGAGAAGCTCCATCAAAACACTGTACTCAGTGATGTTTTTCATTGATCGACCAATACATATCCCTCTGAAACTCACTAACTCGCCGCTTGGATAAAAAATGGCCCAAGCTTCAGAAGATAGATTTCGCGTACTACGACTAGCTCCGTGAGTGTATCCAATGAATGATTCCAACAACTTCGACATCTGTAACAAATGCAAAGTGTATTACCTAACCAAAAGGATAACTCTTGAAAAAACAAAAAACTTAACAAAAGCATAGTTGTAAATAGATTACTACACTTAATCAAGCATAGGAACGCTTAAGATACAACCCGTTTCGGGGTTGCGGCAGTGGAATCCCATTGTAATCTACTAGCTCGTAGGCTTCTTTTGCTAATACTCTTTTAAAAATGTAGGGGCCCATCCACAATGGTTCAAACTTACCTGCTCCCAATTTATTAGAGTCCTGATCGTAAAGCAAGACTAGGTCTCCTTCTCAGAAGACATGGGGTTTGACATTTTTGTCAAATTGAGCATTGACACATTTCTTATGAGCTTCGTTAGCCAAAGTGGCATCACGATGGGTTTCATCTAATTGGATTAGTTCCAAGAAACGAGCTTCTTCCTCCAAAGTTTCGGGAAGTAGATCGACTACGAGCTTGAGAGATGAAATTTCACACTAAATCGGTAAGACTGCTTCCAGACCATACACCAACTGAAAGGTTGTAAATACGGTCGCATTTCTCACCGATGTCCTATATTTCCACAAGGCCTGAGTACAAGATTAAGTGCCAATTCTATTTGTGGAGTCCAATCATCCTTTGCAACATGTGCTTTAGTAATTTGTTGATGGCCTCAACTTGTTCATTAGCTTGTGGATAATATGAAGTAGAAATGTCGTGGAACAATCCTAATTTGGCAGCCAATTCAACCATCATGTGATTGTGAAAATGTGAAACATGATCTGTGACTATAGCCTGTGGAACATCGAATCTAGAGACTACATGATTGAAAAAGAAAAGAGCAGTCGTTTCACCACTCTTGTTTAATGTAGGCATCGCCTCGGCCAATTTTGTAAAATAGTCGACTGCGACTATGATATACCCATGCCCCCCGTCCGAGGTGGGGTTACATGTCATGAAATCTATGCCCCATTTGGCGAATGGCCTAACAAAAACTACTAGATGCAGCAGTGCGAGTGGTAGTTTGGTTTTACGGTTGAAGATCTGACAAGGATGGCAGCTTCTGACTACGATTATGCAATCTTTGAATATAGTAGGCCAGAAGTAACTTGCTCATAAGATCTTTTGTGTCGTAGCATAACCAGATTGATGGCCCCACACACACCTGAATGACAATCATTCAGGACTTTGTCAACCTCCTCATGCGTGAGGCACCTTCACAGAACTGTATCGATACCATGACGTAAAGTGTATCATCGACAATCATGCAGTCTTTGGCTTGGTATCGGGTACGTCGTTGTTTGAGGTGAGAGGTATTAGGCCTAAATGTTTAGGTTTGGAGATAGATCAATATATCTCCATACCACGGATCACTTGACAATATTAGAAACAGAGATTCATCCACAATTGATGCTTTAGATGTTGAATCGTTGGACGAAGATGGGAGGTCGCATAGTAATTCCATGAAAACTATATATTTCTTTGATTTGGATTTTGTGAATTCTAGATCAAACTCTTGCAAAATGGCTATCCATTTTGAATATTTTCCCCCTAGTAATTGATGTGATAGAATGTAAGTCATAGGGTTGCAATCTGACCAAATGGTAGTTTTGTGAAAGAGGATATAATGTCGAAATCTCTGTACTACTTGAACAGCTGCTAGAGCTAGCTTTTCAACATAGGAGTACTTGCTTTTTGTATCATTTAAGTTTCGACTTAAATAATGGACAGGATTTTCAATTCCACTTTCTTCTTGTACTAAAACCATTGCGATGGTTGTATCTACTGTAGCTAGATATAGGTTAAAGTCTTTTTGATAGTCAGGAGCGTACATTAGTGATGCTTTTATTAGGGATTCCTTTAAAGCATCAAAGGAAGCTTGCACAACCTGATCCCAATTGAAGGGCACTTCTTTTCTCAAAATACATGTATAACCTTTAGCAATTTCGGCATAATTTGGAATGAACCTCCTTAGAAAGTTTTCTTTCCCTTGGAGTTTCTGAATCTGAAGCAAATTTGAAGGTGGAGGCATGTCAATGTTCACCTAAACCTTACATGGGTCGAGTCGAATCCCATCCTTAGAAACTACGAAACCAAGTAAATGACCAGAACTTACACAAAACACACACTTATGTGGATTGATTTGTATCTTGTAGTGTCGGCAACATAAAAATATAGCTCTCAAATGCTACGGATGATCAGTCTGCTTTCGCGAATGAGCTCGTAGATTGTTGAGATATGGTTGAATGATGTGTTTGATGTCATGGAAGGTGTAGTTCATTGCCCTCTAAAAAGCTGCCCCTGCGTTCTTTAAACCGAAAGGTAGTTTATGGTACGCGAATGTGCCCCACAAACATATAAATGCAGTCTTCGACTAGTCCTGTGGGTGGATGTTTATTTGATTGTATCCGGAAAATCCATCCATGAATGAAAATATTTCGCATCTGGCGCATTCATCAATTATTTGGTCAATGAAGGGTGTAGGGTAGTTTCCCTTTATATAAGCTTGATTTGCATCCTTGTAATCAACACACACTCTAATCGTTCCTTTCTTTTTCATAATAGGAACAATGTTCGATACCCAATCAATTAGAGGAACAGGGTAAATGAAACTAGCATGTAAAATATTTTCAACTTTTGCCTTGATGGCATCAGCTTTCTTCAGGTGAACCTATCAACGCCTCTATCGTACTAGTTTGACATCTCGATGCATCTTGATTTCATGTTCAATGATGCTCGAGTCAATCCCTAGCATTTCTTCATATGACCATGCAAAAACATCTCTGAATTCGCAAAAGAGAGCAAAGTATATTTCCAGTTCTAAAGAAGAACAGGATTTTCCGACATGAATATTCTCTACAACATTAGGTTTGGTCGAGATATTTATGGCTATAGTTTCTTCAATATTGGAAAAATTTCGCTCGGAATCCACCATATTTACAGTATTTGATATAAAATCAAAAAATGAAGGATGATTACGGTCGCTGGAATAATCTTCATCATTATCTTAAAGATGGGAATGATGGTGGTAATCTTCCCATGGTGCCTCTCCTATCATCATTGACCGAATGATTCCTTCCTCTGTAGAATGTATACATGACCAAGGATCTGAAGAGGTGCCATATTCTAGAGACCTATCTATCCAAACACTTGATGAGTGTTGATTTGCGTTTTCCGCCTAGGCAAAGAAAATTGATTGCTACAAAATTTCTATGGGGCTTGGAGGCAATAACTGGCGATGATGCATGCTAACAAAATGTTTAGAAATCTTCTTAATCTTTGTTGATGTAGAAGATACCATATTACAAGTTTCCACATTACTCGAAGGTGGGAGGGAAAAAGTACCCATTAAGGTAGGGTCTTTTAGGAGGCCTACTTTGACATTTTGAAGCGATTGAGAGCTTCCATGGATCATTGGAATGCTTGCCATAGCTTGTGAACTGTTGGGGAAAAAGGTTAGTTGGTCAACGATTGTAATCTTCCTTGGAAGGGAAATGCAATCTTTCTAAAATATGTTGACACAGCAGCAGCCATAGCATAAATCCAGGGCCTTCCCAATAGGATATTGTAATCACAGTTTCCATCGATAACTTCGACTTCAATTTCTACTATCTTTCCGCCTAGTTCAACTTGCAAGTTACTTAATATTGCATACAGTGTGTATGTTCTTCCATCGAATGATTTTAATGTCATTGATGATCGTAACAAGGGTGGTGAGCCTAACGTTTTCCAACAACTCATTAACATAATACAGGTATATGCCCCCTCATCAATGATTGTTCTATGAATAATTTGGTTGAGGGATTTTACCTGTACAAGGAAGGAAAGTTGGGCTGGTAACTGAGGTTCATATCCTTTGTGGTTAAAGTCCACAAGATTGGAATCCGTTGGGTCAATCCCACCTATTGCTGATAATAAAGCCTGGTTTCGGGAGGGGCAATTCGGTAGTACTTCAAGTGTCGACATAGTGAATGGCGATTGAGCCAGATCCTCTACTATATTATAATTCTATGCTGCTCAAGCATGAGGATTAAATGTCAATTTATGTACTACTCCCTTTGGCGGCTTTATTGTTAGTTCACAAATGATGGGTGGCACAACTTCTGACGAAGTTGTTGTTGAACTACTAGGTTGATCTGTAGCCTTGTTGTTCGACATCTGTGGATTCCCATAACGTCGACAAAAGTATCTCTATGTGATTTTTGCCAAAGAATCTTATCAAAATTATTTATTCCTTGTCGATATCAAAGCATCATTTTGTTGTTTCGAAATGGACAACATAAGCACTTGGGATGGGGAAGCATGATCGATAGCAACCAGATTGGTTTCTGGGTTTGGAAATGGATCAGTCAATACCGTCGAGGTACTTGAAGTCTTCAAAAACTTTGTGACCTTAGCTCAATGTGGACAAACTTTTGTATAGTGGTCCTCATCACATATGAAGCATGGTTGATTAGGTTTCTTTTTCCCAGCAGGGTTTCCAAAAGACTTCTCAGGACTCAAATCTTCCTATTTCTTCTTGCCCCCTAGTTGCTTCGGTTCTTTTCCTCTGTCAGATGACATAACATTAACCTCCGAGGCAAGAAGTTTGTCATTTGCTTTTTTACTAGAAACTACAAGGGCTTTACCAGATGGAGCCTTTGCGGTTTGCGTACTTGAGGTGCCAATCACGCCATCACTGGCATGAGTGTCCTTGTTTGATTTAGGAGGGGGAGGAATAGAAAATTATAGTCTAGGAGCATCAAGAATTTTGTCATAGAGCATTCCAGATTGAGTATAGATCAAGCATAGATATTTCACACGAGAAATGACTTGCTCTTCAGTGCCAACCCCTCCCTTGGACACATCTTTTGTAATAGAAGGTAATAATGACTTAATAAACCACTCAGCTAGAAGATGATCAGGAACATATGTCTTTACCATTCATCTCCAACATCGCCACTCATGAATATGATCAGATATGTGAGTGGCTGTTGTCTGTTTAAAATTGGTAAGGAGCTTTGTTCCTGTTTCATACCTTATGGGTAATTGAAAGTGGGTTAAAAAAGTAGTGGCGAGGGTGCTGAAATTATCGAATGAAGCTCTAGGCAATTTGATGTACCATTTCATGGCTAGACTAGTTAGTGTTCATTGAAAAAGGTGAAACCTAATTGAATCATCATTGAGGGTGTTAGATGAACTCCACAAATGAAAGGTCATTACGTGATTCGATGGAACTTCCCCTGGATTTCCATTGAATTTAGGAATATTCGAGAGAAGTTTATGAGGAATCGTTGGCCACCAAGGGGCGTAAGAAATTGGATCATTTGTCAGTAGGTTCAGATCTAGTAATTCTAGAGTTGCTACAAAAGGAAACTGTTGATTCAAGTTTGGAAAAGCATACCCAGGATAAGATGGGATTGCCTAAGCAGTAGGTCTTTGCATACCAGCATAATGTATATGTTGCTAATAACTTTGATAAGGTTGATGGGAATAACTATTATAATATTATTGTTGGTAACCGTTTTGAAAATATGGTTGCCCATCACCTACAAAGCTTTGTTGCTTAGGTCCTTGTTAAGCTTGCTGGAATTGTGGTTGTTGATATTGTACCAGCCATGGTTGTTGGACCATTTGTTGTTGTCCAATACTAGATGTTTGACCAAGATGAGGGGTGATAGTACCCATTTGAGCCTCAGTCACTTCAGTTAAGGAGTCACTAATCTGAGGTTGTGATTGAGCCACGGAGATAAGAGGCTATTGTATTACGACTTGAGAAACTTGAGGTTGACATACAATAGGCAGCGCTTGTACTTGTGACACAGTCACAATAGCATGTGTAGTGGGAATGTTTCACACAAATTGACTTGGTTGCATTGAATATACAACCCTTGGTTGTTGAGACAATATTGGTACCCAACCACTGGATGCAATTCTAGTTTGACCCGAGTTTTGTTGTGAACTTTCATATGGTTCTTCTTCCAGAGGGAACAATGAAAAAACATACTGCCCCCCATATGGTGGCAATCCAGTGTGCAAAGGATAAATTGATCTTTGGAGACTGGATTGTCAAAATTGATATTGTTGTGAAGGATCAATTTGCTCAGCTTCAACATAAGAAATTCCAGATAAGATTCCTGATGAAAAAATAGGAACAGACCATGCTGTCGAAACAGTCCTTGGGTGGACTCCATCTAGTGGTTGAGAACTAGTTGGGATAGATGGTATACCGGTGAAAATTGTTGGAGTAGCATTAGGAGGCTCCACTGCTTCTGTATCAGATGACATAATCCTAGATGTTGATGGTTGTTCAGACATATTTAGTCTATCTAAAAGATTTCCTAGCGATTTGATAGGAACTTGTGATGAAGGGTGATTAAAAGAACTAACTTTTGTAGTAGAAAGATATAGGTGGATCCCAATTCCAAAATGCAATGGGGTACTGGATGGAAGATCCTCTACAATCTCTTCTATAGCAATTAGTCCAGGTGGAAGAGGTAGACTGTCAGGTCCATCAAATATTTTTGGTGCCGAAGAGGGTATATTTTTTGCAGCAACAGATACTGGAAGAGTGGCACCTTCTGAATTCTAGAACTCAATTTCCATATGTTCAAGTAAGTGAACTTCAGTTTCTGGATCAGCCCTAAATGGAGCTAGTTCAGGGATAGAAGTGTTTACCACTACACTAGGATCAATTCTAATGTCCTCTTGTAACTACAGAACTTCTTTTGTAAAGGCAAATGTACAGGAAATAATTGGAGTAACTGGAGTCTCTAATGATTTTCATACACAAGTTTCAAATAAACCAGGAGAATTCAACTCAGTTAAACGAGACCATTTTTCCCAGAATGGTTTTTTTTCTAGAGTCAAAGACATTTGACTCGCTAGCCTCCATGAATGACGAGGTTTTGATTGATTTTCCTCCACGATTGCGGATTACTTGATCAACTCAAAAATTAAAGGGAAAAATTTATTCCGAATTAAATAAATTTTATGATGCTTTGACACAACTTTGATTTTTCAATTTTTAAGAGTCGATAAAAGCTAACGTTGACTCTAGTCACATTCGATTTTTAATGAGCCTAAAGTGACAAGTGCTCAAATGGAACTTTTCTTTAAGAGAGTCGAAAAGGAACGAAAGTGGCTACTCCAGAAATCTAGACAGAGGGATTACCAAACCAATCGCAAAACTGCAATATACACCTTGGTGGTAAATTAAAGAGAAATTACCAAGGAATTTATGTACGGTAGTCAATCTTCCCAAATGTTGTGTTTAGTGCATTGCAATCGATAGGGCGGTAGACACGGCTTCCTAAGGATAAAGGATATCAGCCTATTGTGGTCTCCCAATATATACTCGGCAGTACGGGGAGCTATTGAAGGCCCCAAAAATCGGGTCTACAACAAGGGGGATACCCGCCCAGTCCGGACCTTGGTTGGTAGCTCCTTATCCGTTTGGTATAGCGGGTCCAACTGGGGATATGGGACCAGTTTCCTAATTCAGTGTGTGTGTGAGAGAGAAATATGGGTATTTCTGTTCTAAATGGAATACTTTTGTTCTAATTCTAATCTAATGCTATGCTGTTGTATTCTAATAAACAGAAAATCATCAAAATTTATGCTAACCCCGGGTGTGATCTTTCTTCTATATGATCTAAAAAGATTTCAAACAATAACTGGTAATAAAGATCATTCAGCTATTATAATAAAAGAATCCAATAAAGATGAACTACTTCGTATAAGAAGTTAGACAAAACAGTTGTGAAAAACTTATCGCATAAATGAGCTATTCATACACTAAGCATAAATAAATAGTTATGACCGTACAAAAGTGCCAAATGATAACTCAGGCATCCACGCTATAATATATAAAAAACTGAAAACTTAATATCACTTTAATGCATAAGCAGAAATGGTTAAGAGATAAAAGTACCATTTATAACTAGTCCTACTCATGAGCTTCAAGCAACAATTGATTTATCTCTCCTTGATTTAATATCCACTAAGAGTACAGAAGTGCAACATCAGTAGCAGATATCAAATGCAAATATCAAATAAACCCTATTCCATTCATTCACCAAAACCTCCTCTGAGGGTGCAAAATTGCATGTTCTGAGGACAAGTTTTTGATAAATTTCTGGACCCTTCTCTAAATGCATGAGAAGGGTTTAAATACTACTAACTAAATAACTTATTTACAGAAATTGAGGATTTGGTTTAAATGACCATCCTCTTTCTAAGAAAAACTATTTCTAAAATTAAATCTAATATCTAACTATTTCTAAATTTTCTCCTTAACGTCGCAAGCATTCAGTATTTTCCTGAGTGGAGTCGGCTGGCTGTCTTCCGTCTTTGTTTGAGTTAAGCAAACAGAATCGGCAAGAGCTGGCATTATCCTCTCAGTAAAATTGATGACATACTTGAGAGTCATCCAATGACTATGTGGCATTACCATGTATACCTGGTAATAATCCCATTTCAACTTGGTTAACCCTTGGACTGCTTCTGCTTTTCCTTTAGTTTTCTGATTCCAGTTTGTTTCTATCACTCCTTTCTTGCAATTTTCGGGGCTTGCAGGTGACTGAGTAATTAGGAGCCTTCCTTTTCGAGCAATTTTTCTCAATGATGAGCGATTAGCGCTAATCGCGCATCGGAAACTGCCTCTATTTCTTGATCTGGGCTTCCCTAATGCGTTTTTCACTTCTTGCGCCTTTTTCTCTCATTGGGTATAAAGCTCAAAATTTGTAAAAATAGTGATTCCGTGAGCTCGTGACCCTGAGCATTAAACTGTCTGTTTCTGTTATTGGCATCGTTCAGTACCCATTCAACCATGGCTATATATGAGAAATCTATGATGGATTCCTCAGAAGAGTTCTGCGACCCTTTCTTTTCCTTAAGTGGATTAGGTGTGCCTTCCGAAATGGACATTGGAGTACTGCCTTTCCTCCTCATAGTTTTCTGCATACTGCCTTGTATAACGCTTTGTCCTTCATTCCTGCAGTTTACATTTGAGGTGGAAGTAATGAAAAAAATAATGACAAGAAAACTTTAAATGCCGAAGATATACAAAACATGCCACCTTACGTGAACTAGTTCTTCGAAAAACACAACACCATAATTCATTAACAACTGGCAACAACTCATTAATTCGCATTAAAATGCATGACCAGTTCTTGGCTTAGAAATTTTTTTCTCGAATAATGAGCTAGAACCAACTGCGATGGAGAGGTCCTGCGATTTTGCTTTGCGATATCGTAGATCGTTGTATCACATTATCGCAATTTCGTCATGTTTCTCTATCGCAAAGTCACAGTATCGAAAGGTCGTAGTATCACAAGATCACAATATCGCAATATCGCAGATCACTTAATCTTTATAATCCTTATGTGTAATTCATGTGATTTTTGCGACGCGCGATATGCGATATCGTATATCGGCGATTTTAAAGTTTTACAATGTGAATGTTTCTTTAATGCATGCGATGCGATGAAGTTTCACGTCACAATCTCGCATTTTTTATCATTTTAACTCATTAGAAGGTAGCCTATCATTCTTTGCATGATGCGATATCCCTTAAGGAGTGAATTTACTTTCTTCATTATGAAACTTAGGTTTTTATATTCTTCGGAGGTATTTTCCTAAGTCCATGATGTTTTTAGTTTCATCTAAAAGGAAATATAACACTAATTGATTTTTTAAATTTTTTACTGAGGGTCCACACTTATTTAGTATTAGCAATAACACTTCATAAGGAGGGGGTTTGTTGGTGGCCACAACAATTGGCGATTCACTTGGAAGAACCAGTTATCTCTGTGTTTCTATTCAATTTTTTTAGCTTCCAAAACAGAACATTTTTCAGAAAATTTAAACTTTATTATGGAAAGATAAAGTACATTATGCTCTAATCCGTGAATGACATTTTGTTTAAGCTATTTTCAACTTTGATTAATTGCTCCCTCAAGTTAGTCCTTGTATTTACATCAGTCATTACTTGGTCTGTAAAGATAAAACAAAGTCTTCTCTGTAAACCAATTTTAAATATGCTCATTTGTCGTAGGTAGAGCCTCTGTTGCCAGCAGGCGTTTATAGCCTCGACAGGGTTACCTGTTACCCAGCAATGATCCTGTATCCTACTTAAAGAAACCTACAACTCTCAAAGAAAAATCTACATCCACACTTATTGCTTTGATTTTCTTTTTATTCTTAAAGAACAATGTCTTGGTTTGATAGCCAATTTATGACACAGTCATTCACTCGATTTATAACTTTGTTGAACAAGTTGGCTCATGATGAGACCCCTTGCCTCTTGATTATAACAATCTTGAGTCATTGCCCTGTTGTGGTGTGCAGCATTTGGCAAATTCAGCAAGTTATAATATCTGTGATTATGATAAGTCGGCTCGTGATGAGACCTCTCATTCTTCAAGATGAAGTGTATCCTTGGATTGTTCCTCTGAAAGTTGTGATTTCCTTAACAAGGAGGAAGTCATTGTTTCCTTTAGATAGCTCTGGACGACAATGATAGAGTTTTTGGAAGAAGTTGTTCTACAAAGAATCTTTATTTTGTTATTGATACCTTTCATTGCACTGATATAAAACAATTTCTTCACTAAAGGTTATTTTCATCAAATTTTATGGAGATGAAACTAGTGTCATATCTAGGTTAGAGTTTTTAATTGTATCTTTCAATAATAAAGATCAATTTTTCAAAATATTTGCTATTTATACAAGCGAAAAATCAAAATCTGAAAGAGAGTTGGTGTCTTTTTCGTAAATGCCTAATGTAACCATTCACAACTGGTTTTATTATGAGAAAAAAAAACTATTACTCTACAAAAATAGAAGAATAATCATCTATGGAAAATATTTCTTAAGAATTTGTCCACTGACAGGAAAGGAGTCCCTTTTACCTGCTAAATCCTGTAACACAAATGTCGATGGACCTAAGACTTCTACAATTTGAAAAGGACCAAGCCACATCCTTTGAAATTTTGTATGTTTCCCCTTTTCTTCATGTGCCTTGTCCCATTTTAAAACTAAGTCTCCCACCTGAAAATCTTTTCTGGTCATTATATTTGAATCAAAAGAAGATTTTACTAGTGCCTGATGATGAGCATGCATTTTCTTAGCTTGTTCTCGTTGTTCTTCTAATTTTGTTATTTCCATTTGTCTTAGGTGTAATGAGGAAGTTGGTACTTCATCAATGTATTGAACTAGAGACAAGGAAGGAATTGCTAAATGAGAGGAAGAACCACTTCTCTCTTGCATACTGCATTGTATAATGCTTCGTCCTTCTTTCCTGCAGTTTACATTCGAGGTGGAAGTAATGATAAAAAGACTAATGATAAGAAAACTTTAAATGCCGAAGATATGCAAAACATGCCACCTTACCTGAGCTAGTTCTTTGAAAAACACAACACCATACTTCATTAACAACTGGCAACAACTCATTAATTCGCATTAAAATGCATGACCAAATCTTGGTTGAAAAAGTTTTCTCGAATAATGAGCCAGAACCAACTACGATGGAGGGGTCCTGCGATTTTGCTTTGCGATATCGCAGATCACTGTATCGCAAATCGCAATTTCATCGTGTTGTTCTATCACAAGGTCGCAGTATCGCAATATCGCAACATCGCAACTTTGCAGTGTCGCAGTATCGCAACATCGCAATATCGCAGATCGCTTAATCGTTATAATCCTTATGTGTGACTCATGTGATTTTTGCGACGCGCGATATGCGATATCGCATATCGGCGATTTTAGAATTTTTCAATGTGAGTGCTTCTTTAACATATGCGATGCGATGAAGTTTCGCGTCGTAATCTTGCATTTTTTATCATTTTAACTCATTAGAAGGTACCCTATCATTCTTTGAGCGATGTGATATCTCTTAACGAGTGAATTTTACTTTCTTCATTATGGAACTTAGGTTTTTTTAGATTCTTCAAGGTATTTTCCTAAGTCCATGATGTTGTAAGTTTTATCTAAAACGAAATATAACACTAATTGATTTTTTAGATTTTTACTGAGGGTCCCCACTTATTTACTATTAGCAATAACACTTCATAAGGAGGGGGGTTGTTGGTGGCCACAACAAGACCCTAGGCAAACTGGAGGATCGATATACCATCAATGTTTTTAATAACTCCTCCTGCTCCAGCGTTGCTCGGATTTCCTTTTGCTGCCCCGTCAAAGAAAAGGGAGTGCACCTTCTGCTTGGGGATCCAGTTTTGAAAATCCTCGCTATTTTTTCCCCTTATTTGCCATTCCTCAGGAGGGACCATGCTTCTGATATTTTGGTGAAATTGCAGGTTTAGGGAGGAACCCCAATCTATGTCTAGCTGGCTGAGGTTCAAGTCATCTTTTTGTTCTCCCAAACATTCTTTTAATTGGATTTTTACCTTGGCCACAACCTTCTTGGCATTGTGCTGAATGCTTCTAAAGATTCTGTTGTTGTGCTCTAGCCATATCTGCCAGTAGCATATTTTAAGCAGTGATGACCAGGCCGTTTTGATCACTTTATTTTTAGGGGAGGGTCCGGGGTAGCAGTTTTTCCAAGTGGCAAACAGATATGTTATAGAGGTAGGAAACTCGAATCTGGGGTTCCAATAGTCCATCAGTTCTCTACAGACCTATATGGAGAACTTGCAATTGAGGACAAGGTGCGTGGCACATTTCGCAGATTCTTGGCACAAGGAGCATCTGGACGGGCTGTAGAAGCCACGCCTCTAGATTTTGTCCTCGGTTAGAATTTTCCTGTGGCATAAAAAGCCAACAAAAAAATTCAATTTTGGGCAACGAGGAAATACCCCAGATAGCCTTCCACGGGGTTGGATCAGGAGGCACATTTGGGATTGAAGCAAGGTGCACATATCCCTAGGCAACTGAATAGCCAACCAACAGATCGCCCCAGCCTCGCCTGTCTTTCCTGCGGATGTGCGAGGGTGCAATCCTGTTCAGAAGTTCGCGGAGCTGGATGGATTCTTGGTGGAGGTCTGAAGACAGGTCCAGCAAACTCCAGCCTGCCCATTGTGATCCATTCCATGAGGATATGTCCCATAGTTTGATTTTTCCAATCACCGCCAACCAGTCTTTCAACGCTGTCACGTTTGGGCAGTCTCCAATTTGATCGCGGTCCATTATGCAGTCTTTCCGTATGTTTATTTTTTTCCCATTTCTGGGAATCTAGTAGGCTTTGGATCGAATCAACGAGGCTGCTTTGGAGCAGAGGCTGATGAAAGGCGAGGCTCCTTGAGGTAATTGCCCATCAAAACATCTCGACCGCGTGCCTTTAAAGTATTTTCTCAAGAGAGCTAATTGTGCCCAACCTGGATTGGGCGCTATTAATCTCCAGAGGAGCTTGGCTCCCATTGTTATGTTCTGCAGAGGGAGCTTTTTAATATTGAGCCCTCCCTCCATTTGAGGTTTGAGGACAGTCTCCCATTTCACCAATAGGAATCTCCTCTCATTGTGTTTACCCCCTTTCCAAAAGAAATATCTGATATGTTGATCCATTTTCTGGGGTATACCATTGGGCGCAAGAAGCACTGAGAACTGATATAGCGAGAGGCTGCTAAGGACGGCTTTAATGAGAACTGTCTTGCCTGCCATATTTAGCCAATTTATCCACCATGCCTGGAGTTTGATTTTAAATTTTTCTACCTGTGGAAACCAATCCCTGCTATAGGTGCGCTTGAGAAAAATAGGTAGTCCCAAATACTTGAACGATGTCCATTCTGTGGAGGCAGTAAATCCTAGGCATCTAGTGATGGTTTTGATCAGAGAGGGTGGAGTGTTCCAGCAGTAAGTATGACACTTACCCTTGTTGAGGCTACTTCCAGACTCCATACAATACTCATCAAGTGCCTCTTTAAATCTTCTGACTGAATGGATCGAAGCTGCCCCAAGAAGCAGAGTATCGTCTGCAAATAGGGCGTGGTTTATGTTTTGGACCCACCTCGCTATGGAGATCCATGAAATCTCCTGCTCTTGCATTTTTTTGTTTAGATGGAAGCTGAGAACTGAAGATTGAATAACAAACAGTAGAGGAGACAAGGGGCAGCCTTGTCTTAGTCCTCTTGTAGCTTTGAGGAAACCTGTAGATCTACCATCAACTAAAGGAGCGATCCATGGTTCCGAGATACAAGCCCGGATCCAATTGATAAATCTCACCCCAAAACCAAATTTTTCCAAAACATTCAAGAGAAAGCTATGATTAACTCGGTCAAAGGCGTTTGCTAAATCCAGTTTGATAGCCATACCTTGTTCTTTGCGCTGCTGACTTGACAGGATTGCCTCTTGAACTAGAATGAAGTTGTCCACCAAATATCTTCCATGGATAAAGCCTCCTTGGTTCTCTGGAATGATTTTAAGGAGAATATGCTTCAGCCTGTTAGCAATAATTTTTGTAATCAGCTTGTAGCCAATCTTACAAAGGGAGATGGGGCGAAATCTATTGAAAGAATTGGCTCCCTTTTCCTTGGGAATGAGAGCAAGGAAAGAGGAGTTGGTGCTTCCTCCTAATTTCTGACAAGCCTGCAATTTTTGAACCATTTTATATAGATCTTTCCCCACTATGTGCCAGCAGGTTTGGAGAAAAGAGGCGGAAAAACCATCAGGTCCTGGGGATTTATCTGGGTCCATAGCATCGAGGGCACTTTTGACTTCTTCCATTGTGACTTTGTTTTCTAGATAATGATTCAACTCAGCAGATATTGAAGTGGGGACCCCGTCCAGCAGAAAAACGTTCTGGTGTGTGTTCGTCTCTACACTGTACAGGCATTTGAAATGATGATGGACTGCATGTTTAATATTTGCAAGTCTTTGTGGATGATAGCGCCTTCTTTAATTTCAGTTATGGAATTGAAATGTTTACTAGCTTCAGCTTGTTTGTGAAAAAATGAGGTATTTCTGTCACCTTCCTTTAACCATAGACAGCGTGATTTGATCCTCCACATTTCCTCTTCGGCCAGGCATGTTTATGATAATGTTGTTGGAGATGAGCCTCTTTGTCTAAGATTTCTCTAGAGATGTATGCCTCTTCCGTGAGAAAGTGATGAGCATCAAGCTGACTTTGGATATTTTTCCTTTTAGCTGCTGGGTTGGCAAGAGATTTGGCCCAGCGCTTTAGGATTGATTTCAATCTTCTGAGTTTTTCTTCCCAAATATAGAATGGAGATCCACTGACTAGCTGGGACCAACTTTCTTTGACAATCTGCATCAAGTTGGGTTCCTTGATCCACAAAGAACTAAACTTGAAGGGTATGGGGCCGAGGTCAATGTCAGCTCGAAGATTTAGCTTAATTGGCTTATGATCAGAGGTGCTACAAGGAAGAATGTGCATGCTAGTGTCTAAACCAAGCAAGAGAAAGGAGCTATGCACAAAGAATCTATCCAGCCTAGCAGCAATATGACCAGGACCTATTCTTTTATTGGACCAAGTAAACTTACCTGAGACAAGCTTGATATCTATCACATCCCAGTCTTGGAGGAGATCCTCTGCCCATTCCCTTGACGGGTCTCGCATAATGTAGCCTCCTCGCTTTTCAGAAGAGTGCAGCGTGATGTTCAAGTCACCTGCTATTAATATCATTTCCCAGATTGCCCAAATCTGCTTGCTGCCTTAAGGAGTCCCAACAAATCTTTTTTTCTCCAGCATTGACTGGTACATAAACGCTGAAAAGACAAAAGATTTCTTTTGTAATTAGATGTTGCATCTTTAAAATTGCCCAGTGGATATTTGATTCCTCTAACACCAGCGAAAACCTGCTTTCATTCCAAAGAGTACCCAACCCTCCAGAGGCTCCTCGGGCTGAGACAGCTGTTGTATTACTTTTTTTCCAAAGTTTTTTGCTTACCTGAAGGAAATCTGACTCCTCCATCTTAGTCTCCTGGAGAAGGAGTGTTGGCATTATGGTTCTGGTATGATTATATGTTTCAGATGTTGTACTTGATGGCAACACCCATGGCATGGCTCTCATTTTTTATGAAAATAAAGAAGTACACAGGAGAACAGTTCAGGAGGTGTGTACCCGCAGGTATACCGTGCAGGGAGGTCAAATATGCCGGGTTACCATTCCATGGGTGGCCGTACCCTAGGTGCACACACTTCAAGGCAGTAAAAGCGCCCACACGTGGGGTTTCTCATGGGTAATTTGCGACGGTATTGTGTTATCATGGTTTTGGCCCATGGTAATTGTTTATTTTATTATTATTATGAGCCCGAAATGATCCTTGATTTGAGGAAGAGCAATGCCTATATAAACCTAAGGAGAATCATTGGGCTTGTGCATCTTTGAGTGTTGAATATCTTAAGATCTGATCTATTGGGTTCTCGGTTTAAAAAGCTTGATCTATAGAAGAGAAGTTGAAAGTGAATCTGTGAAGGGTGATTTCTCGAGCGCAAGATCAGATCTGAGTATCTGACTGTATTTTGGCCCTAATCAGAGGTGCGCAGGTGATCAACAGTGGCAGTGCGTGGGTACGCAGAGGCAACAAAGGGTCAGTGTGTGGGTACGCAGAAGAGGCGAAGGTGCAGCGCATGGGTACGCAGAGGCGACAAAGGTGAAGTGTGTGGGTACGCAGCGCTTCAATGCTTCAGGTGCGTGCTCGCTGTTTAAGTACGCGGCGTGACAGTGTTTTTGGGTGCGTACTTGTGGTGACAGTACGCGGCGCGTTAGCTCTTCTGGGTGCGTGCCTACCTTGCAGTACGCGGCGCGATAGTACATTTGGGTGCGTACTGTACGCAGACCAATGAAAGGAGCATTGCGTTGACCCGCAGTACAGCAGAAGGAACTCTGCGGGTATACGCAGAGAGGCAGAGGGTGAAGTGCGTAACGACGCAGGCCAGTAAAAAGAAAACCTGCGTATCTGTGTTAAGATCTTCTGTTGGTTGAATTTTTCTGTTGATAAGGTGTTTTGGGTTCTGTTCTGTTATTGTTGATCTGGTTATTACAGCTGACTGTATAAATTACATGTACTTGATGATCATTTGATGCTTATGGATCCAGTTTGAAAATTTATGAAAAGTGGTCCTTGAAAAGAAGTAGGGGGTTGTAGCTCCCTTCCAGGAGAGACTGGAAAACGAGAGAGAGTTGAGCTCTCTGCAGGTTGCAGCCTGCGTACTGGTAAATGACTGCACCAGTACAAGACCATTGTAAAAGGAGTTTCTAAT
>APFE030950560.1:0-10174 GCA_000404065.3 Pinus taeda | reverse complement strand
AAGCCACAAAAATAATAATAGAGAGATTCTATGGGGCATAGTAATAACAATATGGGGACAATAGGGGCACAACAATATTAATAAGGGGTATAACTACAATAGTAATGGGGTAATCACTAGTATTATAAGGACCCAACAATGAGGTTTCATCCTAGAGAAATGGACTTATTTAATCCTGCAATTCACATGTCTACAACAAATAATTTGGACTTATTTCATAATAAGCATATGCTAAAATCATGAAATTCTCCAATTGCATGATCTATTGTTGAGCATTCAAGGTGTTCATAAATCATTGATGCTGATGATTATCAATTGGACCGTGAAGTTTTTTGTGTTATGGTCACCGTGTTATGTTGAAATGTAATTTGTGTGTTGATGTTGGCTTGGTGAATGTTTCACTTGGTTATGTTAAGGATATATTGTATACGCCTACCTCTAAGTCACCTCTGCTTCCAATGTTCACAACCATTGTTTTTGATAAGTATGTTGGTGTTCCATTTGATGCAAGAAATCCAAACATTGCGCCTATCACACTAGTATGTTATTTGAATACTATCAATAGCCACATAAAAAAAGAAAGTAAATTGAATTTGTTCATCATTTTCCTTGCATTTGTTCATCATTTTCTTTTATAATATTAATGCCTTGGGTTTATTGATCTCTTGTATTTATAACATTAATAATCCCTTGGTTTTATAAAACTCTAGTAATAAGGGTTAAATATTTGTCCAACTATTTATGATTGTGTCAATATCACAATAGATTAATCTAATATGGAAATCAACTATGGTCAACCATGTTTATTTTAGGCTTTATAATGGGACCATGATCAACCATGGTCCAACATGGCATTGTAACCATTCGGTTTTTAGTATTAATCCCAATAGTTTGTTATTACTTTGGGTCAAACATGGTGAATCATAGTCAACCATGCTCAAATGTCGCTTTGTGACAAAAAATTAATTGTTATTATTAATATTAACATTCTATAATTATTTATATGTAAAAAGACTAAAATTAATAATTAGTATTATTATTAAATTAATAACATCACATATTATGTGTATATATTAATATACTATATAACTATATGTATTAATAATAATAAATATTGAAATAATATAATATTATATATAATTAATAATATTTTTAACCACATAATAATTTATTAATATCAATCACATTTATCAATACTAATATATACTAATTATATATAAATAATCTTTTGGGGAATTCTTATCTTATGTTTCATTCTTCTTTTCTTCGGAAGAAGAAAGCTCCTGCTCAACAAACTCATTTGGGGCAATAAGAAACTTCCGCCAGTATTCGTCTTTGTTAGTGCAAGGGTCTACCACGTCAGGGGCCCAACGTAACTTCTTTTTCTCTCTCGGTTTTCCGCCTGCAAAAAGGTTACACCATGAGTTTCACTGAACAAACTGTCTTTAGCGTTAAAATGAAATTACTAGTTAATATATGTACGATAGTTATACCTGTAGGACGGGCGAGTATTGATCGCAGCTTATTTGAATCTTCTTTTATAATGATCTCCACAGATTTCACTGACGAACTTCCAACGAATTCTAATGTCTCCGAAATGGAATTCTTATCTGTTGTTTCATTCTTATTTTCTTCAGAAGAAAGCTCCTGCTGAACCATCTTATTTGGGGCTAGAAGATGCTTCCGCCAGTATTCATCTTTGTTGGTGCAGGGATCTACCACGTCAGGGGCCCAACGTGACCTTTTTTTCTCCCTTGGATTTTCGACTGCGAAAATGTTGAACCATGAGTTACGCTGCACAAACATTGGCATTCACGTTAAAATGAGATTACTAGTCGATGTGTGTAGTATTGATATACTTGTGGGACGGGCGTGGATTGATCGCAGCTTCTTCGTATCTTCCTTATTCATGCTTTCCACAGGTTTCTTAAATGAACTTTTAACGAATTTTAATGGCGATGCTGGACAGGCCTTGTCACTGGATCCCGCCATGGTTCAGTGTGCATGAAACTGAGAAATATGAGAATGGGAAGATGAAGCGAGTAGTGGTTTAAGAATTCCCGAGGGTTCTTCAACCTCGATCTCTCTCTGTGTTGTTATGATAATTAATGGGTATTACAGCACGTTTAAATATGGCAGGATTTGTGAAGTGACGCGTCTCATATCGTTGACGCTTAATCTTGCGGCCTGCTCCTATCATTCCATTAACTACAGTTACCCACCCACTCCTCTCCCCCTCCCCCCACATAATATATATATATATTTATTTATTTATATTCATTTTAATCAATTCCACTATATAATTTTTAAATTACATTACATTGTAACTCAATTCTATATAATTCATATCATTCTGGAAATTAGCCATCTTCTCTTTTAGATTAGTTTGAGGATGATGAGTTTCCATCTATCTTAATGTGATTTATCCATGCTGAGATTTCAATAAATTCAATTATTTAACATTTTTATTGTTTAATTATCATTTTTTGATAAAATTATTTATAAACTTAATAAAAAAATTATTTTATTGACCTTTTTAATTTACCAATTTAGTAAAATTTATAAAATTTATTTAAATAGATTAGAGTAAATAAGTTTTTTAATTCAATGATGGGTAAGTTTGTGAGTCTTGTAAGTGTTCATTAAAATAAAGTTTAAAATTAAAATTTATGTTTTCAATAGAAAAATAAAGTTAATTATAATTAAAGAAAAATGAATATGTTGTAAAGTAATTCAAAGTAAAAAAATGTCAATCACATATTTATATCTTATTTTTTTTAAATTATGTCAACAAGAGAATTAAGTAAACTATTTGAACATTTATTTTAACTTTTTAATAATAATAATAATAATATCCATTTTTAAGGTTATAGTCAAGCCAGACACCAAATTGGTGTATGAGACCCCTTGTTTGTGGGACAAGGGACCCACCTCCGCGCACCATTTGATTGCTAAGTCTATGAAGGCATACATACTCTACCCCCCTCTGGTTTTGAACCTGTGACCTATTAGGAGGAAACACATGCACTTAACCATTAAGCCCACTCAAGCTGTATCAACTTTATATATTTATATATAGAATAAAATAACATAAAATAAAATTATACTTAAAAAAATTATTTGGTATTATATATACTTTCTATTCAAAAATACAATTTAAACAATGAAAAATAGCACATTGTATTTTGCACCCTAAAAATTTTAAGAATAAAAACATTTGATCACTCTAAACTCATGTTAATTCATATTAATTAAAAAATATATATATAAATATATTCCACCATAAATAACATACACACTTAACCTATAAAGTAAGGTCAATGGAATGTGAACTCTCATATTCAACTTTTAGTCCAAATTTTGTAATATTGAGAGATTTTTTTCCGTGTCTCTTAACTCCCACTCAATCACAATTATTAAATCACAATGTAGTTTTTCTAACCTAAATGATTTAGGCATTTTCAATCAATTGCTCAATCATAATTATTAAATCATAATGTAGTTTTTTTAATCCGAATGATTTAGATATTTTCTATCCCATTATTATTTATTTTTAATTTTTTATATGCTGTAAATTTAATACACAAATTTGAATTATAAATTCTCTATGATCTAATCACTCTAAACATTTTCCTACATTCTACCTAAATTCTATTTCTCAGTATCTGGAGTAGCAATAACTCAATAAAGTTCTTTGCAATCTTCAACTGTGAAGTGTTTTAAGGTATAAAATATTTCACTTTAAATAACGTACGAAATTCTGGTTAAAGAGAATGTGGCTGGCTATAACCTACGGTCAATTGAATGTGAACTCCGATATTCAAAACCGAGTCAAACTTTTGTAATATTAAGAGATATTTGTATCTCTTATTTACTACTCAATCATAATTATTACATTACAGCGTAGTTTTTGTAATCCAAATGAATTAGGCATTTTCAATCAAACTATTGTTTATTAGTTAAATGTTTTGGAAATTTGTTAATATATATATTTTTCAAATTTGTTTAAAATCTAATACGGAAATTTGAATTATAAATTATTTATAATCTAATTATTCTTAAGTCCATAAATGTTTTGGGCACTTTCGTTTTAAGTATATATTTTTTTGAAATTTATTTTCAATTTAATACAAAAAAATTTAAATTATAAATTTTTTATAATCTAATTACTCTAAATCCATATACACAATATTAAAAACATTTTAAATAACAAAATATTATTACTTCATTAAAAAACTTAAAACAACACTATCGAAAGTTTAAATATTTCTCAAGTTTCACATATTAAATCTCATAAACTAATAATGTTTCTTTACGTTTTTTAACTCACCGTTGTAGAATTTTGGATTCTTAATCAAAACAGTCTTTCTTTTATATATATATATATGAATTGTTTAAGGACTTGCACGCTAACACCCAGCTTGTTTAAGGACTTGCACGCTAACACCCAGCCACAAGAATACCCAGAATGTGGATGCTCAGTCATAACCCTGTCGTGATGTGCCAACGAAAAACCAAAAGCTTTAAATCCACGATTTAATTGGAACCTTAGATGTAACACGTGCGTGACAGTCCATGCATTTGCGGCATAGTTGCTCCGTACGATACTTCTCAACCGTGTGAGCCAGTGGATTGACTTGGGAGAAGGGCGGTTTTGCATTTCCAATCTGACCCTCAATTTCGAGAGGACCACCACCACCGTCGATGGAAGGTTCCACACTAGGCAAGTTATGTGGCCTCTGAGGCAAGGCTCCAGGTGGGAGTCATACCAACAATAAAATCCCAAATACTACTTATTTTTCACCTTTCTTATCTACTACACAACACTTGATATATGGCATTATTTGGCATGAACAATTTGGTTTAATACCTAAATGTATTAGGTCATATGATAATAAAGGTAGTATGATAATAAAGTCATGCTAATTTTCATCATTTTCCTACTCAGAAGCTAGGTGTTTTCAAAACTTTAGCCACTCGGGTGCTTAGAGTTTCTAATGAATATCATTTTGATAATGAAAAAGCTCACTTCCTTAAGGTCTTCATTAAAAATGGTTATAGTAAGTCTCAGGGTGGTAAAGCTTTCCTTAATGCGGAAAGAGGTCCTAAGAAAAGCACTGATCCCAAGGATCGATCTTCGGGGGTTCATCTTCCTTTTATTCAAGGGACGACACATTAAATGGCGAGGATCTTGAAAAAGCATAATATTCCTTCTTCTTTTAGACCCTTTCACACTATTCGAAGTTCTCTTAGTTCTGCCAGCTATTAACCCTAAGGATGGGAAGGGTGTTTATATGATTCCTTGTTCATGTGGGACTCCTTATATTGGTGAGAATGGTCGGCCAATAAATCAAAGGATTTGTGAGCATGCCACAGACATAAAACATGGAAGGTTTCACTCCTCCGCATTGGCCGAAGATGCAAAAAAAACCAATCATCACATTTGCATAGAAGAGACGAAGATCATTGCTAGGATTGACCACTTTCATCATTGGAAATTTAGAGAGGCTTTATAGATCGAACAAAGGCCCGTCAATCTGAACAAAGACAGTGGTTGGAGTATTAGCAGGTGTTGGATCCGTGTTCTTTCTTCCTAGATTTTTTTTGTTTTCCTCATTATCTTCCTAATCTTTACTCTCTTTTTTCAATAATAATAAACTTAAAATTAGTTAATTATATAATTAATTAATTAAATTAACTAAAATTAATTATTATTTATCTCAAAATTCTTTATTGAATTGATATTATCTAATATTAAAGAAAAATTATTTATTGATCTCTATTTATTTTTTGAATTCAAAAAATAATATTAGTTTGACTTTAAAATTTCTCATAGATTAATAATAAAAAATAAAAAATCAGTTAATTAATTAATAATAATCAATTATTTGATTATTAGTTTTTTATCTAAAAAATTCGATCTTAATATAATTTATAAGTACTAATATCAATTTTAATATTAGATATGAATTATTTTATTTATTTCTTAATTCAAAGATATATTTTTATTTTTTTTTTAATTCTGAGTCAAAAGCTTAATTAGTTATTTCAATTTTTTACTCAAACTAGTTGTTATTTCTAACAGCTAGTTAGCTACTCTCATCATCTATTTGTTTCATTTCCTAGATTTGATTCCTCACCTGTCCTAAAGATGAACCACACTAGTTGGTTCGAAACGCGTCGACGAGATTTTATTTTCTATGATTTTTACCTAAAATGGTGTTAGAATTAATTCGACCACGAAAGTCTAAATTGTACGATAATAAAGTCATTTAAGGTCAATTATCTTATAATTAGTAAAGGAGGAATGGACCATGTTGGCTTGAGCTATAATGATCTTAAAATTAAAATTTACAAAAATAATTTACTAGATTATTTAGATATGAGGATTAAAAAATAGATAGGTTAATGATTTAAGATCTAGAGGTAGAGGTATTTAGTATAGTTGAAAGAATGCACTTTACATAATTGTTAGTTAATTCTAGTTAGTTTGACTTTCCTAAAGTAATAGTGATAAGCCATTATTATTATTATTATATTATTATTAAAAAATAACTATAAATGGGCAAAAAAAAATTAAAAAAATTATATATTTGTTTCAATAATAATATTAGAAATTGGTAATATTTTGTATTTATAAAAATTATGTATATTATATATTTATTATGATAAATTAATTTAATAATTAATTTTTATTATTATTTAATTAAAGATTTATGTTGTTATTAATAAATTAAGTCATGGCTTGGCCTATATATCGCTCTCCTTCTGGTACTATTAGTGCGAAGGAACACAAAAAAAGACACTATTAATGATTATAACCTAAGATTACACCTATATTAATAACAAATTAGAAATATAATTATTAAAACCTTTATAATAAAAGGTATATTGTAGACCGTAATATTAAACCCAATATTATTAACTGTAATATTAAAAACTCAATATTAAATTGTTTCAAACAACTCTGTTTTAAAATTATTATTCAACTAGCTTGAAATGGAAAACATGTCAAACATATAATGATGTTAACACATAGTTAGATGCATATAGAAAACATGAAAATGAAAATTTTATGATTACCTCAATGCACAATTACATGCGTACATGCAGGTATAAGAAGTTATAGGTATAAAATGTTATCAACCATCATCAACCACAGTCAATCATGGGGAATGATGGTCCAATGTCATATTGTCACAAATATTGTCTTAACATGAAAATCAACCATGGTCACCCATGGTCTAATGTCGCATTTTTCACATACTCCTTTGACCCTATATTAAAAACCCCAAATTATGCTCCTTCACTAAATATAGCTTGGATTAAACATGCATGCAATAGTTTCTAGATGCATCCATATATAATCATCCCATAGACAAAGTCCACACATGAAATTCTACTCATGCATACATCACATCGCGGAGGAAGCAACCAATCATGATCATTCAACATCCTATATGCTAGTTCCATTCCTTTGAGGATTTACCACAAGCATCAATGGAAACATTCTCAAAAATACATTGTAGCTAACTTTACCATATAACATGTTCATAGTCCTACTGTCATAGTTGAAGTATTACTATGATATATCTTATGCCATACTGTAAGGTCCCCTCCTAGGGTTCTCTAATAGATCTATATTCCATAATTTTAAATGCAATAAAAGGGCAATAATTTATTTTATGACAAGACATTTAAACGATGATATTTTACCATTTAAAACCTAATTCCTACAATTTTAATATTGAAAATTTTGTTTCAATCACTTACATAAGTAATCTATGCATAGAGGAATACCTATATCGATCGCCCAGTGGAGATGCCCTTGAGCTGCTGCTCCTACTGGAGTGCCCCTCTTAACTACTGACTCAATTTACCTCCTAGCCTATTATGAAGTAATTCTTAGCCCAAGAAAACTCTACAGGTTTCCTAGCTCTCCGAGCCCAAGTCGAACCAGATGTAGTGTGTCTAAGATAAAATAATACTCTCCTTCTCTCTTTTAAACAATTCCTCCAAAATCATAGCCCCACCAAAACCAAAGCAAGATAAGGGATCCCCCTTCCTCCCCTCATCCTTCCCCTTTTATGCCCTCTTCTCTTCTCCACCTCAACAACCTCTCATTAATGTCATAAATTCTCCCTCATCCTTACATTTGACTACTTTTCTCCCAAGTAAACATGAGAGGACATTTGTGAATGTAATATGAATATAAAATTGGGTAATTAATTGGAGAGGATCATGTCTTCTCCCAAGTAAATATTTTGGGGATGAGAGATGAATATATAAATTGGTAATTAATTGGAGAGGACTATGTCTTCTTCCAAGTAAATGTGAAAGTGTTGTGTGTGGAGATTGATTATCTTCTGTATTCAAAGGTTTCAGCTGAATGTATACACCAGGAAGATTATACACCACTCCACGTGGGGGGGACTTGTCCCCCTCGTGGGGGTTCGGGGGGCTGATCCTCCCTAGCTAGGGGGTCTGGGAGCCAGCGGTCCCCCGGTGGGGGCTCAGGAGCAACATCCCCGAAGCTAAAAATAAATGTAAAATTGCCTTGTAAAAGTATAGTA
Organism: Pinus taeda; assembly: GCA_000404065.3. NCBI lineage: Eukaryota > Viridiplantae > Streptophyta > Pinopsida > Pinales > Pinaceae > Pinus > Pinus taeda. Next base: position 1,601 of record APFE030950560.1, on the reverse strand, counting down.
ATTTCTAGTCAATCTGGGCCGTTTATTAGCCAGATAATCTGGCGGTAGAAGTTATGTTTAATTTAGGGTTTTTTGTCGTGGAAGGCAACCCCTCACTATATATGAGGGAATTGCATCGTGTTTATGTATATCTGTATTTTGAGTGAAGAAGAAAAAGGAGATTGAGAGCGAAGAGGGAGTTACAGCAGATCTGATGTAGGTTGTATCTCTACAGTTTCCTACATAATACATGAAAAGAAAGATTGGTTGTTTCTCTATGGATGTAGCCCAAACTGGGTGAACCACATATATCTGTGTGTCTATTGTTTTATGTGTTTTCCGTGTTTATATTTCTGCAATATTTTATGTGTTCCATTGGTCTGTAATATATAATTTTCTAATAGAGAGAACATTTTGGGGATGGAAGATGAATATATAAATTGGTAATTAATTGGAGAGGACCATGTTTTCTCCCATGTAAATGTGAGAGGACATTTTGGGAATGAGTTATGAATATATATAATTTGGTAATTAATTAGAAAGGACTATGCCTTCTCCCAAGTAAATATGAGAGGACATTTTGGGGTTGAGAGATGAATATATATAATTTGGTAATTAATTGGAGAGGACCATGCCTTCTCCCAAGAAAATATGAGAGGAAATTTTGGGAATGAGGTATGAATATATATAATTTGGTAATTAATTAGAGAGGACTATGTCTTCCCAAAATTTTAAAATTTGGGGAGTTAAATTGGGAATAATAATAAAATTTATATCACTACTAAATTTACAGTTTCACCAATGTAGGTATGTACGAATATTTCTTGATAATTATAAGTCCATATTTTAAGGAATTTTAAACACTTAGTAAAATTTGCAGGATAAAATTAAATAGGGCATTACATACAGTCTTCCTTTAGAAACTTCACCCCAAAGTTAGAGTGTAAAAGATACAAGAGTTCAAAGTAGTTTAGCAATAAATCATAACAAATGGAGAGAGAGTTATAGTAGTAAAATTTGATAATTTGGACAATGAAATTACTTCCAATCAAGAGTCTCCAACTGATCTATATCCTCCTATCCCTCCTGACCTACTTCTGTTCCCACCCTATCCATCCTCTGCTGCTATATACGGTGACATCAGCTATACCAATCTAACCACTAATAAAACTAATATGGCGGAAGCGTCGACTATATCGACCTAACTTCCATAAGAGGAAACTGGAAATCATCATGGAAACTAAATCGACCTAACTTCCATAAGAGGAAACTAAGATGGACCACACTGGTTGGTTCGAAATGCATCGACTAGATTTTATTTTCCATGATTTTTACCTAAAATGGTGTTACAATTAATATGGATCACAAAAGTCTAAATTGTACGATAATAAAGTCATTTAAGATCAATTATGGTATAATTAGTAAAGGAGGAATCAACTATGTTGGATTGAGCTATAATGGTCATAATATTAAAATTTACAAAAATAATATAATAGATTATTTAGATATGAGAATTAAAAAACCGATAGGTTAATGATTTAAGATCTAGAGGTATTTAGTACGGTTGAAAGAATGCACTTTACATAATTGTTAGTTAATTCTAATTAGTTTGACTTTCCTAA
>APFE030950558.1:69876-86764 GCA_000404065.3 Pinus taeda | reverse complement strand
TATCCAACCACTATATTTGTCTATGTTGTTACATCACAAGAGTTAGCCATCTTATCATTAATCAAAATCATTAATCCTTTTGAGAGAGCCCTCTCAGGCTAAGGAGGCTAAGCCTTAGTCAAAATCTTGGTTTGAAATTGTTACTTAGAGTCATCCTGACCAGCAGCCTATCAGGCATGATTTTGAGATAACAAGGTGAATCCATTGCTATGTGATGTTTTAACGAGTCTAGCAAAGGTGAAACTCGGTCTTGTCATGATGGACAAGTTTGTCACTATTTGATGTTTTAACGAGTTTAGCGACAATCAAAACTCAGTCCTTTTCATGTTTAGAGAGTTTGAAAAGGGACAAAAAGAAAAATCCAAAAGTTCTTTTCATAAATTTGTCTCTCAAGTCCGAAAGAGCGTAAAATAATACAAGAGAGAACCTATTGACCATGTTCGATCAATGTATTCCTTTTTCGTAAGTAATGTATCTCAATCTGGAAAAGGGTTAAACTTATACTGAGTAGATGTTGTTAAAGACAAGCGCCCAACAATATTTTCATATTTAAAGAGTCAGAAAACAGCTTGAAATAGTACCCCCTATTTTTATTTTCTTTTAACGAGTCAAAAAAGGAAAATACTCGGCGATCTTTTCATTTTTTATGAGTCAGAAAAGAGCTTAAAGGTGACTTGCCTTAGAGGAACAAGTGGTGTCTAGGATAGCAACTAGTTCTAGTGATGTTGGAACTTCTCAAAATATGTTGATTTATGTGAAGAGGTTGGCTAATAAGACCACTCATTGCAACAGTTCCTAAAAAAGGGTAAAACAACCAAGTGAAAGCGTATGATCGGCCAAGTAGATAGTGATGATGGAAGGAAAAAAACCAAGTATTATCTGATGGAAGAGGCTGATAGAATGGAAATCACAAGAGTTAAAATGGATATGGGTTCATTTTCACACAAGCTTGAACCATAGGGAACAATGCTTGGATTTAGTTTCATGTTTACACAAGCTTGAAATGAAAAACTATGCTTGGGATTGGTTTACATTTTTACACAAGCTAGGTTCATTTTTACACAAACTTGAACCATGAAAAAACTATGATTGAGATTGATTTATATGCCCTCAACATGATGACTCGATTCTAGGTGCATGCCCCCCAAACTTCATTACATTCACCTAAGTAGACTGCTCATGGCTATTAGGTGGATGGAATGAAGGTTCATTTACGAGATCAAGTGAAAAATTCAACTGGGAATTTACAAGATCTAATCAAAGTCTCAAATTGGAACTTTGCTCCAGGGGACCTTGTTTCATTTTTTAATGAACTTGACACAAGACAAGGAACTCTTCTCAGATTCCTTGTTTCATTTTTTAATGAGCTTGACACAAGACAAGGAACTATGCTCTCGGACCTGTTTCATTTTTTTTCTTAATGAGGTTGACAAAGTAAAAGAACTATCCTCATATTCCTTGTTTCATTTTTTAGCGATCTTGACACAAGACAAGGAACTATGTTTATACCCCTTGTTTCATTTTTTAACGAGTTTGACACAAGAAAAGGAACTATGCTCATATTCCTTGTTTCATTTTTTAACGAGCTTGACACAAGACAAGGAACTATGCTCATGACCCTTGTTTCATTTTTTAATGAGGTTAACACAAGACCAGGAACTATCCTCATATTCCTTATTTCATTTTTTAATGAACTTGACACAATACAAGGAACTATGCCCATATTCCTTGTTTCATTTTTTAATGAGATTGACACAAGACAAGGAACTATGCTCATATTCCTTGTTTCATTTTTTAACGAGCTTGACACAAGACAAGGAACTATGCTCATATTCCTTGTTTCATTTTTTAATGAGCTTGACACAAGACAAGCAACTATGCTCATTCCCTTTGTTTCATTTTTTAACGAGGTTGACACAAGACTAGGAACTATCCTCATATTCCTTGATCACGACCCATAAGAGGACATGAATTCCAAGAGGTTCTCATCAGATGGGAGAACAATGCTTTGGAAGGGATACGTAGCAAGGAATCCATTAGAGAGATATGGTTCCAATGCCCCCAATACGTAATGCACAACATCACATAATTGATCATCAATTGATGTAGGCATGGAATGGGTTGCCACATAATTGACCTATGGCGGGGAAGATACCGTTGGGACAAAAGGACCATTTAGGGAAGATGGTTGACTGGAAGCCATATTTGGATCAGGAAATGAAAGCTAGTCAATGGTGACAATGCTGCCTTCATGCGGGAAACACGTCACTCCAAAGAGTGTTGAAACAATAGTTCCCATGTCATAAACACAGTCGTGCCCAAGAAGTAAATTGTAATCTAAAGGGCCTGGGACTACCATTACATTGAGATAAACAATTTTCCCTCCCAAAGTGATAGGCAACTGAGGAAGGATCCCTAATGGTTGATTGGTTCCTCTGTTAAAAGCCAATAGATTCTAGGTAACATGCACAAGTGGCAGCGAACCGAGCACTTTCCAAGCAGTGGAGGAAAGGATACTCATAGATGCACCTTCATCTATAATAGTGCCAAATACAATCATATTATAAACCTGTACTATGATCTGGAAAGACACATAAGAAGGAAGACGACATCTTGTCAGTCGATTCCAATCAAAGGAAGTGGCCAGACTACTTGGAGGGGGTACCGTAAGAACGGGAGAATTACACGCTTGAGTTACAAGAATGGGAGGATTTTCCTCCTGACTTGATGGAATAGGAGGGTTGCCTCCAACCTCATTGGAATCTGAAGAAATGAAAAGAACCTGATGGTATCATACTCACTCTATATGAGAAAGGTATGATTAACTGAAGGTGAAATTAGGTCAACTATTTCCTCGACCTATGATTGGTCAGGTATAGACTCATGGGATTCACATTCAAAGAGAGTGGGTTTTACTGATGACTGATTTGGGTTAGTCACTTTATCAACTAGTGAAGGATTAAGGGAGAGTCTCCTGTAACCAGATGGAAGTCGCTACGGAGGAGCAAGATGGTTATACAAAACTTTTTGGGCTTCATCCAGATAGGGACAAAGGTGAATGGGGTGATTCCCTTCACATAACCTACAAGGAAGCTTAACTTTACCCTTCTTTCCATGAACTTTACTACCACTAGTTGATGGTGTTTCACTAGCATGATTTCCAGAAGTTGATAACACCGGATGATGTGAACGAGAATACCATTCTTCTAAGATCTGAGGAATACCAGAACAATTTCAAAGAATATGGTCTCCCGTACAAAGTTTGCAAGGATATCGAAGTTTGTGAGGCTTATTGGACGGTTTCTCATCAGAAGTTGCATTTGAAGCAATGGTTGCTTGGTTTCCCCCCTGCTAAATTTTCTTCTTCTTCTTCTTCTTCTTCTTCCCTTTCTTCTTCTTCTTATCCACCTGGTTACTAGTGTCAATACTTTCACCAGGCAAAGAGGAAGAACGGTAGGAAGAAACAACTAACGAAGAAGGTAAAGGGTCAACTTTAGGATCAACTAGAGGTTGATTTTTTCCAGTTGTATGAATATTCAGTTGCGGGGCCAAGGAGGTTGAGAACAACCATACTGGCAAGCTGATGGTAAGTCTCGGGAGGGACAATGTAGCCATATAAGGAGCACCAATATTTCTGAAAGGAGGAAAGGGACTAGGATTCCCATCAAAAGGAATTCCTTGATCGGTGGACTCTGGAGTTGTTGCCATATGTCTCAACCTAAGATCAACTAAAGAGTGGCATGGAGGATGTTATCTGAAGTCAATTAATTTTTTTTTAATCAAAATATCAGAACAAAACAAAAGAGGGATAATCTAGGCAAAAGGATTACCAAGTAACTATGAACTATAATATACTGCCTCAGTAAACCAAGGACTTAACATATGTGCAGGAAATCTCCCCGAATGTTGTGTTTGGTGTATCACAGTGTACAAGGTGGCCAAATTGGTTACCTAAGGATGGATAGCAACCTAATGTAGTCCTCCCATATATAACTAAAAGTACGTGGAGGCCCAATCTGTGTTAACATTTTCTAATGCGAAAGTGCATAGTGAGAGCATTCCTTTATACTTTTCGTACTATAGCACCGCCCTATATACCCGAAGGTACATGGACGGGCTACGATATACTTACGTACGTGGAATGAGGTATCACACTCAGAATGTATTGCAGACAATTAATGACAGCTGCTATGTTTAATGACGCCAGAACACGTCTCTAGCCTAGAACCTTTAAATGTTATGTGTTAAGTTACAATAGGTTAATTGAGATAACTTTTAAGTTGATCTTGTTTAAGAGTTTGTCTTTCAGGTTCATCGTGTGATGTCTTTGAAATTCCTAGAATGCAACTATGATGAGAAACATTATTTTCATTTGATTTGGACAATGAAAACCTTAACTAAAAGGGATAAAGCAATCCGAATCTTTAATCAAAGAGCATAGAGCACATCTAATGCAACTTTCCCTATACTATTCCTACAAGCACACACAAACCTCTAAATGCGTAATGCAAGTTTTTCTTTTCATTTCCCTTAATGTTTAGATGAACAAAAGGAAACTAAATGCACAAACAATCAATCAATACTTTTTGCAAGAAACGAAGACTTTACAATAGTTCTGTTTTCAAAGAAATGAAGGCTTTACGACACTTCTTTTTTAGAAAAGACTAATCGATTATAAGATAACTTTGAAAATGAATTGATAATGATAAAGAAATCACTTAAGAAACACTAAACAATCAAGGCCAAAGTATGACTAGGAGAAGAAATACAAATTGATTTCAGAACCATAGAAAACATTGATCTTCAGTAAACAAAATCAGAAGTAAATTTGGGAAAAACCAAGCCAAAGGTGGGTTTTTTAGCCTAGGAGGAACCAGCGCAGCCTAGAGTGGGAGACAGTGCACCATCTCTAAGATAAGGCTGCTATGTAGCATATTGTGTCAAGACCAACACTGCACTGGTGCCAGAGAGCCCAATCAGGGGACATCTAACCACAATTTTTTGACCAAAACCACTTCAGAATTACTAAAAAGAGATCAATGAAGTTAAGTAAAGTCTACTAGGATGCAATATGATAAGGATAAACTACCAAGAATGACAGTCATTTCCCAGTATGGTCGCCAATTTGTTATATGGAATTTGTATCTACAGATAAACACATTTTCCCTAAGTGGGTAGCTACACTTAGAATAACAGAAAGAAAGTGGTTTAACCTTTTCCTATAGTAGATAGATGAGATGAAGGAACTTAATTGTAGTCTTTCACTTCCTTGATCTCCTTTGAATTGCTCTCATTGCTCCCACTTGAACTGAATTCAGTCAATTGGTACCTGTGTCAACAGAAACAGAAACGACAACAATCAAAGCATACATGATCTATCTATTATAAACCAATGGAATCGAAAACATTGAAACACATAATCATCATAGATATGAACAAGAATATGAGAAAAGGAATAAACAAATTTATTAATGTAGAAGGAAGAGTTTCACCCTATACAGTTCGATCATGTGCCACTCATCCAGCTTCAGTCCAACCCTCATCACACCAAAAATTCCCCCAATCTAGTAGCATAACATTGCTTGACATGAAATCAAATCTTAAACCAACAAAATTTCCCTACAATCTTCAAATTATAGCCTCTTGATCACTATGATGAGTGCTCAATTTATAGGGAAATGGAGGTGGTTATGTCATAAATTGTGTATTGAATGGCCTTCAAAAATTGGAGTTAGTTTCCATGGAGCAAGGGATGAGATGAGAGGATAGGAGGTTAATTGATCTATAGCCTACCCAAATTTGATCTCATAGGATGAGATAAGAGATGGGATCCTTCTAGAATGATCTAGAATCAAGGAATATTCTTAGAACCCTATGCAAATTTCGCTCATTCTCACCCAGCGTAGGTGTAAGTGGGCCTAAGTGCACTGAAGTGTAGGCCTTAATGGGCCTACCTACATTGCAGCGTAGTTATCCCTGACCAAGGCTGCGCTAGTATCCCAAGGAGGCATTTCAGCAATATCTCAGGCTAGGAAACTTTCATGGATGGAAGCATTCAATGAGATGACTTGTCTAGGGCATGTAGCAACTAAATTAGGGTTTGATGAGCCCTAACTGTACTGATTTGAATGTCGAGAGTGATGTGCCCAAATAGAACTGTAACACGGTCTCTTGCAATGTATCAGTGTTCCCACACTTTTGCTAGCATATCATGGGTAGCCCCAACAATGGAATTTTTAAGGCCTCTTCCCTTTAGTCTCAAGTCAAACAAAACACACTATTCTCCCTCAAAAATCAACTAGATAGTTACAAGCTCTAGATGTTTTGCTAATTATTCAAGCTACAAAAATGTCAAGACTAAATCTAGTGAACCTTGTAAAAGGAGGGGTTTATACAGCTTGGATAGAGGGGAGATGGTTCCTCTTATAATGGGAGAAAGTTTTATCTATTGGGTTGGTTCCATCCTAATAGGGGGAAGGAGCCCAAACTGACTTCCTTGGCTCCATCTAGCCCAACCATTTACCAAATTTCTGTTATGAAGCTTCTAGACCTAGAAGCTTCGACTCCATATTAAAAAAACTTTCCAAAAGAGGATCGACGCAGCTGAGAAGAGGCTCAGTAGCATCATACAGCGCTAGTCCTAGTTTTAATATCTACAAATCGGCACAAGGGGGAAACTGGTCAATAGCACAAGTCTTGTAAAATGGGGTAAAAGGTTGATTCTTGAAAAATGATGCAAAGGGGAATTATTATGCTCATGAAGAGGGACATATTGGGAGTTTCTTCATGATGGGAAAGCATGTAGGGTTCACTGTAGAGGTCCTCCAGGATCGTGGATGGGGAGTATAGGGAGAGTGACAAATGTTGTGTAACACTACCTCTGCCCTATATACCTCCTTCTTCTAGTGGAAACTTTATACCCCCTCGTCCCACATCGGAGGCAATTCAACCCACTAGTGTTGTTTGTAATCCAGGTGGAACACCAGTTCCACTTGTATCAGGTAGTGTCAGGGGGACCCCTTTACAAGGTCACCAAGTCACTTTGACTCAACCTTCCTACTAATAGGCATATATTCCTACTAGCTCTCAATGACTCCAAACTCACTATCGGGAGTTTCTCCTTATCAGCAGACAGGTCCTCAAATGCAAGATGGACCTCAAATGCAGTATGGTCGTCAAATGTAGAATGCTCATGGGACTATTAATCCTCCTTTGCGGCCACAAATTCCTATATAACCAGAGCAAGGACCTTACCCACAGTCGCGGTCGCAGGTTTCTTACCCTCAATCAAAATTACGGGTTTCCTTCCAATCCCAACAAGGACCTTACTAGAAACCATGGCCACAAATTCCTATCCAACCCAAACATGGACCTTATGAGCAGCTATCGCCATAGGTTCCCTTGCAATCAAAATAGGCACCTTACCAACAACCGTCACCACAGTCATAGCAAATGTAACAGGGACCTTACCAGCAATAGTATGGTCAATTTTCTTTATAGACTCTATACATCCAATATGGTTACCAGACTCTGTATGGTCAACCTCCTTATGGTGAACCTCTATATGGTCAACCTCTATATGGTCAACCTCCTTATGATCAACCTCCATATGGTAAGCCTCCTTATGGTCAACCTCCATATGGTCAACCTCCTTATGGTCAAATGCCTTATGGACAAAAGCCACCGTAGTGGGGGCATACCCAAACTTAGCAAGGTTGGAATACTCATTTTGGTGCATACCAGAGACCTTACACCCTTTATAATCCACAACTTCCATTCTTAGCAACGTTGGAATTGTCGGATGTGTCACAACTTCAAAATGACCCAATACTACACTAGTCGTATTGGCCTCTAATACCAACTAAAATACCTAACGATTGCCCCAAGTTCAAAGGTAAATATGGAGAATACCCTCAAGCACACGTTATAACTTACCACCTTTGGTGTTAACTCTTGGGTTGATGATTCAATCTGGTTGCATCTTTTCCAATGCACTTTGACGGGCACTGCCACTAAATGGTACATTGAACTCCCTCGAGGTAATTTCCAAGACTTCAACTATCTGTATATGTCATTCCTCACACATTTCCAATTGCATGTCCGGTACAGGACTGGAACCCATCCCTTAACGTCTTTTATGTAGACGATTTCCACTCATATCTTTGATCATATCCATGAATGGAGACATAGATATTCTCTCATCAAATTTGGCATCCTAGATTAGATTTTGACTGAATGGTTTAATAAATCATTCATTCCCCCTATCATTAAAGATATAGCCATGGGTGGCTATGTAACTGAGGAACAAGCCATCCGTTGTGTCGGGTATTTGGATCTTGTCTATTCACAATCTGGCATGTTGTATGAACTGTTACCTAGTGCCCAGCGACCTTCGACTGGTCCTGTATCTTCCACACCCACATATGCACCACCCTTTGATGGTATCATTGGATCTGTGGCCTAGAAGTCTAGTAGTACATCAACTACTTCTATGAAACCTAAATCTACTCAGGCCGCTGCAACCTCCATTACTAGAGACAAGTCAAAGAATCCTAGTAAAACCTCAGAGGTCAATGTTGTCTAGTCTACCACAGTAGATAAATCCTCGAAAGGAAAGAAAAAGGTTAAATGAAAAGCTAAGCAGGATACCCCCAAACAAGATTCCCAAAAACAGTTAGCTGATGATTAATCAAAGTGAAAGCCTAACTATCCTTTCCTTGCTTGTGATGAAGATCATTACACTAAGGATTTCCCCTAACATGCCGAAGTAATTCGTCTTCTGAAAGGAACCACAGGGATTCTGGTTGTGCTAAAGCAACCTTTCCCATCTCAATAGACAAAAATGGTAGACCAACCCCATGCTGAGACCTCTAGAAGCTCTCAAGTGTTCATGAGTGGCTTGGAACCTATCTTCATAGCCACCAGATCAAAATATTATCCACCTCCTAAAAGACTCATGGTGGAGAAAGATGCCACTGATATACCCTCTTCTTCCACTTCACCCAATTCCAATCCTCTCCATATTGATAAACCTAGCACTGATTCCATAATCTGACCACCTCCTAAAAGTGTTCTTTGGAAATCGTCTTACAATCCCAATGTGTGAGCTGCCCAACACTACAATATTGTAGAAGATTTGCCTCAAGCATCCTCAGCGATGTCAGCTTTGGAATTCCTTCAAATGTGTCCATCACAATGGAAGGCTTTGTTATCTGCCATTGGAGGAATTGATTCGATGTATTTCAGCTTCATCACTTTTGATCTTGAAAACCATGTCCCTCACTTACCACCTCAACTTGCTTTTCTCATACAAGTTGTCGTTATGGGAAAAACCATTCACCAAAATATTGTAGATGAAGGGTCCTCTACATGCATTATTTCCATATCATGTTGGAAATCCATTATTTTCCCTCTTCTCAGCGTGTCCTTGAATACTTTGGAAGATTTTGATGATAGAGGTTTCCAACCATATGGTATTCTCAACTCTTTACCCATTTAGTTAGAAGGAAAAAATATCAATTTAGAAGTAGAGGTTGTTGACACAGATCTCAGTTATAATCTTATACTTGGCTGAAGATGGCCTCATGCAATGTTTTGTGTGGTATCTTCTCTTTTTGTTGTACTTCGTTTTCCCCACTAAGGGAAAATTGTCACAGTAGACCAATTGGCCTTCTTTCCCTCTGACTCTTCAACTGGTAATGTACCTTATGTTGGTAAAACCAACATTCCTTACAAAAATGTTGAAGTGGGTCTTTTCAAATAATCTTCCTTAACGGGAACTTTTTCCCTTCCTCCTCCTACCAATTTTTCCTCAGTTAACATGATTGATAACTTTGGTAACTCCATGTCACTCAGCTACATCGAACAAGATTACCAAGCTATCCTTCTAGCTTCTGTGGCTACATCTGAAATCAATGAAAAACTGAGTATGGCTCTAGACTTATATTCGCCACCCTCTTAGCTTGGTTCATCGGATATTGATGATCCTTTGAATGAGACTTTCCTTACCGACGGAAGCATTGTTGAAGTCGTGTCCCTTGAAGAAACCCCTTGGAATGGTAATCATCATTGTTCCTTGTTTCTTCCTAGCCTTAGTGTGATACCTACTTGTCTAGACCCTTTAGTTTCTCATGCAAAGACTACTCCTTTTCGGACGCCCATCTTATATCACAAAGTGTTGTCTGAATGAAATTCTGGAAACTTCTTGGCAACCATGCCCATCGACATCTCTGTGGACCCAGGAATAGTTGAAATCGTTCACATATTATGATGGAAATCATGCTTAATGTTGTGTAGATACTTTGTACATTGGTGTGGGTTTCATTAGTGTGAAGTCTTTTGGTTTGATTGTTTGCGTTTTTGCAAACATGTTTTCCCCTGCTTACCGCATGTTCCACTTGGTTTGTAAATGTCGACAAAGCCTCTTCCTTATGTCAATTTTGTTGATGGTGCTTGTTGTAGTACACAGAATTTTTCTTCCACTACATGGGCACTCTTTTCTCCCAATGATGCGTTAGTGAGTTTACAGGGTATATGTTTAGGTCATATAACTAATAACATAGCTGAATATAGTGTGGTCATCTAACTATTGTCAGAATCTATTTCTCTTGGTATTAGAGAGTTAGTTGTTAAAATCAATTCACAATTCATTGTTCTACAATTAAATAGAAGTGATTCCGTCAAAAAACCTAACATTTTAAGGATGTATTGTGTGTTCATCTCTTGGTAAAAAATTTTGATTACATCACATATCAACACATTCAAAGACATCTAAATACATTGACAGAGTCATTAGCTAACTATGTTTTAGATCGAAATTTGCAGCATATGTAAAAACGAAAACCATGGCATAATAGGAACATTACATATATAGGGTAAAACATGTATGTATAGATATATATTGCTTCTCGAGCCTACATAAGTGCAAAAATAAAACTGGAGACATGGTTATCCACCAATGTGGTGCTCATGATAGCATGAAATATCCCTAATAAATCATCCTAACAGTCGACATAGTCTAGCTGATACTCCCATAGTATGCTTCTGGTACCGAAATGGCACCTCATTAATAGTCGCATACTCTAGAATGCCTCTCATCAAGGCCTCCAAGTTGCGCTCCACCTCTACCACAGGATCAACTCCCTCCTCATAGGGTGCATTTTCCACCTGTCATGCCACCCTCCTCGCTATTGGAGAAACCCCTGGAGGTATCTCTAGTCGCACATCTACAAAATATCATAAGTTTCAATATCAACTCACATAATAAAAAAGCATCAAAAATTTTGAAAAACTTAAAAATAGTTCTTTACCTGAGCTAGCCCATTGTGCTCTAGTCGTAGTGGGAGATCAGGATCTCCCTAGAAATATGTATCAGCATAGGCCCAATTGTCTACCATGATGAGATGTTGTCATCGCCATCCAAATAATGTTGAGGGGAAGGATATTTATTGACCACCTCCATGAGAGGCATCAACTCACCCCACCTCAGTAAATTTGGATCCCTGTGTCCAAGAACTTCCACCTCTACCCACTGATACCTGAACAATGGGACACACGCTAGCAAAAACGTCACCAAAATTAATACATAGCCAAACTATTTAAGTTTCCTTTTCTTTCATTTGGCGAGTTGGTCTGTCATGTTGACCAATAATCCTTCGCACCAATTGAACATTGTAGGACTAAGACAATTTACTGCATACTAGAAGTGAGATTTTCTCACTTCATGTAGAGCTTGGGTCCCATCTACTCAGACTATAACATGTAGAATTATTCTCAATGGAAGGTTTGTGATAGTTTTGATATCAATCTCCCTAATAATTGTCTTGTGGGAACCTGGGAAATGTCTATCTATTTGCATGTCAGTACTTTCTCCTCCAGTATGAGGACTAGACAACTAAACTCGTTAGCCTCTCCTGGAAAAACATGTGATGAAATAGACGTATGCAATTTCTATTTCAAGTTCTTGGTCCCCTATTATGAACATCTGGCGGTCTACATCCCACCATCTTACCAAGTGTTGCTGAAATTCCATTTGGGTGTTGATCCCATGGATACTGAATAATTTGAGCAATCCACATGCCCAGAGATCCCTTATGCAATTTGGATCTTGTGATGCTTGATGATCTTCCACTTCATGACCTCTTTCCTTCCACTCAATAACCATTTTTTCAGCAAAACCTATGAAACATCCATGAATAGAGTTTGTAATAGGTCCTATGGAGGAAAATTTGCAAATCAATCAGCAATTTTGAAGATATCCTTAAAAACAATTATTCCACAATGTCAGCATGTTTGTTTATAATTTTTTTTTTGTGCTTCTAGCATGATGGCACCATTGAGCTCATGGAGAGCAGTGCAGGACCAACGGGTAAAACTTGCATTGATCGCCCTCGAATCGAAAAATTTTCAAGCCCTCCTAACTACCTATCATGCAGATGAAATCACTTGAAAATATAATCAGAATGCACAAGAAGGACGAATCTCTTACCTACGAAAAACGGTTCGTCGAACGGTTCCCTGGATTAATCACACTCCTCGCTTGAAGATCGAGTAGATTTAGGGTAAATTGCTCTCCAAATTGAAAAATGGTAAATGGTAAAAAAAAATTACTCTTTGAGATTATATAAGCTTTTTAAAGTATTTTCACCATTTAGGGCATATTTTACCTATATTTTAATATTTTTCTCGAAACAGGTAACATTTGTTCACATGTGTAGCAACACATTATGGATTATTGGCGACGGTAATTGATTTTGACTGAATTATCGAGTTTTGTTTTATCTATTTTTCGGACTCATGAAAAATAAACAAAAAAGTAACCCCCCTTGGAGTCATATTTCAGCTCTTTTCTGACTCGCGAAACATGAAAATATTGTCGAGTACTTGTCATTACGAACTCATTAAAGTAAATGAAATGATGTCTACTCAGTATAAGTTTAACCCTTTTTCCGGGCTGAGATAGACTATTGTACAAAAACAGAATACCTTAGTCACACATGGCTAAGAGGTTCTCTTGAATATTTTCTTTCTACCTTTTCGAATTTGAGAAACTATCGACGAAAAGGGACCTTTGGAGTTTCCTTTTTTCCACTTTTTCAAACTCTCTAAACATGAAAAATACATCGAGTTACCCCTTCATCGTACTCATAAAACTAAAATGATGAAGGACTTGCCACCATGAAGTAACCGAGATATTCCTTCCTAGGGCTCATTAAAAATACTATGATGGATTCATCCAAAGGATGAACTTATATGACAAAAATATGGTATCCTCTTCAAGCTTGAGATCACAAATAATGAGGTACTCTCTAGAAATAGTGGGGAAAAATGGAAGTAAACATGTCCTATATTTTGTATAAAGGCAGCAATTTGCTCTTGAACATGACACTTTTCTGTATCTTGTGTCAGGTTTGGGTTATCCTCACATCGTCACTTTCCTTCCTAGGTTTTGGGAATCCATTTTCCCCTCATCTGATTATATCTTATTGTCATCATGACCTATGATCCTATGTAGAGTCAAATGCTGCCAAATTCTAGAGTCATGTCGCTGATATGTTCAAGAGAAGTCCCATATACAATTCAGATCGCTTATACCCTATTTGACTTTTCTGCAACAATCTTGAATCACTCTTACCAACTATACAAAGTCTTATGTTTTGTGTCGATGACGTGGGAAACATTATGGCCCTCCTTTGACGGATCACTTCTTGTCAACTCGATCTCATTATCTAGGAAGATGATATAAAAACTCTCCTTCAGCACCTTGGAGATTGCATGCCTCAATGGCAGGTTCTTCACATTCGACGATAATTTCACATCATTGGCCTTCAATCGGATGATTTTGTGAGTGTTCAACTTCAGATTCATTGTTCACACTCATGGATTGTGTTGTTGTACCTTGAGAGCCATCGTCATTATTGGTTGTTTCTCTCGTGCCTGTTAATGGTTCACATAATTGACCATCTATTCACATGGTGGAATTTTTACTTTGTTTGGATTGAGACAGAGATGAAGACCCTGGGTATCATCTGATAAATCCAGGTTGCATGGAATTATTAGATATTCATGATTGTACACATGATCCCCTCTATTCAGATGGCTACATCCATGTCATGGATGCATTTATTGTTAGATGCCTACTCATAGATGTGTTATTTGGCATACTTATATTATCTCTATCTCACACCAAGGCCTCTTCAGAGATAAGAGATGGGATGTTGTTCTCTAAAGGTGGAAAGATAGGTCTATATCGAGCACCCTAACCCACAAATGGTTAAGTATAACGTGTCTGCATGGGAAGAGATCTAAGAAATGTCTTCAGGTGACGATCAAAGGTTCAGGTTAATGGTTTGAACCAGATCACAGCTTATAAAACATGAAACTCATGGCCCAGGTCTCCACGGATTTGAACCTACTGACACCTAACTACAACTCTGGCAGCGCAAATACAAAAGGGTTACCGCAACCACAGGCCCCAGGCGTTGAATGGTCAATGCTCGCTGAATGTCTCTGATCCATTATGGCACCCAACAAGGTTGCCTCCACTCCATGTTACGCTCAACTATAATAGCTAGCCACCACCCGACAAGTGTCTTCCTCCTATTCTCTCTCCAATGACCCAAGTATCAAGTATAGCGATAAAGGGTAAGTGGGTGGTGAAATGAGAAATTACCTGTTTCTTCGCATGAGCTTGTCCCCTGCCCTCTAGAGCCAATCCATGACCATCACGTGTCTCCCTCTCCTCCCTCCATCTCCAACAACCTGGGCATACATCCTTGTCTTTTCATAAAATACCTAAAGCCCTGAATCTATTGCCCAACATCGATCATTTAGCCTAGTCAAAGAACCTCTCACCTGGACAACAATGTAGGATTCTTCTGTACACTCTCCCAAAGGTCATGGACACCCTCCCGATTCGTTTTCATTCCCCCTTGCGGGCTCCAGGTAACCCGACACCCCAATCTTATTGTTTTTTTGCTTTTATTTTATTCAAAGTGATGAAGCACGTAGTGCCTACAACTACCAACATCCATGAGATCAAAAGCACCGATGTCAGACCTTTAACAGATACTGAAGCCCAAATTTTTGACCCTGCCTATCCGTTTCCTCTTTCCAACCTCTGTTATGAAATATTTGCAGACCATGTGAGGAACGAGGACCTATTTAGGGTTGTGTTTTCTAGGTTGTACTATCAAATTTCCCCTTCAGTCCATCACCCCACTAAATTCATAACTTGGTTAGCGAACTCTTATCAAAGTGAGAAAAATTACTTTGTTTCTTCCTCTGACGGGGTAATCCTCGAGATAACCCCCCTTTTAATTCAAAGAGATCTCAATTTCCCTGCATCTCCCACCATGTGGACATTTATTGATGTAGCCCTAGTTGGTTATTTCACAGCTCTCCCAGCGAAAGAGTAGTAATCATTCCTAGAGAAAATTTTTCCTCCAGAAGCCAAAGCCCTAAATTCAATTCCCATTAACTCTATTTAAAACCTTTTTTTAGCAGGTCTTAGCCACTATCACTTGTATATTGGGTGGAGACACCACCCTACAATTAAGCAGGGTGGCCCTAGGGTGTTTTCATAAGATGAAGTAGGCTGGATGCCAGCCAAACATCCCAGAATACCTCTCAGCCTCCATTCGCTTCCAATTCATCTATTTCATAGTCTACTTCTACTCCCATTACTACTCATTTTTACTAATTCCTCTATGTCCATATTGAGGAATTCCAATGCCTCCACCTAGATGTGTTCACCCCCAATAAAGAGAGAAATTCAATCTTTGACTAGAATATCTTTGTAAGGAGAAGGCCCGGTTTAGGTTGATACTCTCAATTCCTCTCATATTTCATAACTATTTCTTACCAAATCACTCATGGAGTCCCACCCCCCAGAATCTTCCTTGAGCAAAAGGAACTCCTACAACCCCATGAGCAAGCTACCATTGGAGACTAGTACCTCTATGAGGACTATACAAAGATTTTAGTTTACGGGTGTGACCTCCCTCCTTATCATTTTCCATTATATCTTCTAATGAGTATATTCACCTTCAATTTCATCAAGAAAATCCTTAGTGTTGACCTGCTTCACTTTGTACCGGCTAAGAAAGGTTACATCTTTAAAATGGGAAAGCCAGTAGGTCCTTTTGTGATAAGTACTAGGCAAGCCTTCAAGATAGTTGAGGCCATGCTCAAAGCCATGGAGTTTGAGAAAGGAAAAATTTAACATTATGATCCCGAGCACTCCTTGCTTAGAGAAGGGAGAAGATTAAAGCTTCAACTTATGTGCATGATCCTAAGCCCAAGGTCGAATGGAAAGCTAACTTTTATTCCTAGCCTCTCAATATAGACATGGAGATCGAGTCCCCATTTAGCCTAGACAAGACACAAAAGAGGGTTGTTGACAATTTAGGAACAGATGGCATGGAAGAAGGACCGTCTCATAAAAGGGCTAGAAGTCAAGGGCAGGAACACGAATAGGAACAGGAGGAGGAAGATTTGTCCATTCAGCTCCAAGCACAAGTGTCTGATCATCCATGTTTTCATATCAACTTGGAGATACCACCAGTGGGCTCATTGACATCCTCGACCGAGGTAGCCATACCAGAGTCTTAGGAAATCCTTTATGATGTAGGAATAGGTTGGTCACAAGGAAAGATCATCCATGTAAGGAACATAAGAGAAAAAGAGAAGTTACACCAAGAAATGGACTCAAAAATCACCCCTTAGCACACTTGACTATTAGCTGCAATGGACTTTGAGAGGGAGGAGATGTGTTACACAAAAATATCGTCACCTTGATTATTTGCAGTTGGTGTAGGCCTATCATCACCTATACCAGCTTCCTAAGCAAGTCTTAAACCTCAGCTCTTCAAAACAAGCTTGAGAAAAG
>APFE030950558.1:0-26001 GCA_000404065.3 Pinus taeda | reverse complement strand
TAGAGGAGACTTCTTGTTGGACCCTGGAAGGAGCTTGTACAACATCAAGGCAAAGGTTGTAAGGTTCTTTTCTTTTGAATTAATACAATCAAGCTCGTTTTTCTCAACAAGTATCTTATGCTATTTGTTCATGGATTCCTTGACTTTCATGTTAAATATGTTTTATAATATTGGATATTCAGGTGTTATTTAATTGTCTGCCTTGTTTGTGCTTGCAGGTTTGCGATAAAGGAACTTACTTGGATCAAAGAAGTGAAGGCATCTCCGAACTTGCGTTGGACATGAGGTAGGCCCTTAAACACACTTGTTTCCCATTACTTATAAAGCGCATTTAGAGAAAGATAGTGTTTGGATGGTTTGTTTGTCATTAGGTCTTCATTAGATTCTAGGAAGGTCTGTCTTGTCCGCAAGATCGACTAATTCCGCGTGACAAGATGAAAATAAGATTGAAGCCAAAGTTTAGGAAACCCAAAAAGAGAAATAACTCCAAGCGGAAAATGCAAACATAGATAAGCTCATAAGGGATTTACAAAGTGTAATGCACTAGAACAAGGATATGAAGACCAGACTCAAAGGAAATCTGGCCCTTATCGAAGCCAGGGAAGTGGTGTGGCACAAGACCATCCATGATATTGATGAAAGATAGGAGCCAATAGCTTCAATACATGATCGAAAGAAACTTTGTAGAAAATATTCCCCTTCTCTCCAGAATGACAAGCGAGCCAATATCACTAACTCACAGTATGATAAGAAGTATATTTAGTTTTTGGCTATGAGAACAATCAAGGAGTTAAGGCCACTTGACATATCTAATAAAATGGAAGTAGTATAAAAGATTTCCAAGGTTATCTCGAAAGAAGAATTTAGGGTTAAAGTAGAGCAAAGTTTGGCAAAGCTATAGAAAGAGGTGGAAAACTTTGACGTGAACTTCAATCATCTTCTTGAAGAAGGGTTACCTAACTTGTGGGGAGCCAATGGAGAATTTCTCACACAGGAAGTGTATAACCAAAAAATGACTGAGATTAAGAGTAGGACAGGTCCAACTCCTGAGAAAAAACTAGCCCTTAAAGGAAAAACCATAACAAACTTCTTGGAGAAATAATTTCTCCTTCTCGAGATGGTTAAGGGTATCTCTCATCGTAAACTAGATTATGCAGGGGTGATCAATCTCAGACTTCACTATCAGCAATTCAACTCTATTCCACCTCCTCCTCCAGCCATGTGGTAGCCATACGAGCATTTTTCCAACCCTCTAATTCTTCAAAAGGTTCGCCCACGAGGTTCTACAGCTTCACACCCAGCATTCACATCTCGCGTTGTCCATGAAGATTATGTTTATTGTACCAGTTATGGCCTTTGATTATAATTTTTAGTTATTTTCACCTTATGTTTACTATGCTTTTAACAAGACATTCTATTATGGTTAAGAGGGATGTGCCTTTGCACATGCTCTAATTTTGATACGTGATTTTTGTACTGATGGAAAAGATCAAGAAGGAATATTTCCTTAACGGCCTATGCTTTAAGTTCTTTGTATATATACCTTCCTAAAAAAGGAAAAAGAGGTTCATAATTTGGTGAAAGAAACTCTATGTTATTTTTTAGAATGTCTCTACTTTTTGTGGAATGTATCTCTCAGATTATTAATGAATATTATGGTGATTCCTTCATTCCAAGATTATAGTATGTTTTCCCTCTCTTACAATTTCATTATGCTCATGTTCTTCTATGATTTCACATCATGCAGCTGGCAGACATGTTTCCTATGTTTTTACAGATTCATTTGAATTAAGATATTAGTGCAAATGCCTATATGAGTCCTTGGAAGCTAACTTTTTCATTGTGCTCCGTGAATCATCGCATTCATTCCTTGTTGATCCATTATGTCTTTCCTAACTCATAAAAGTGTAGAATTCTTGATATCGTGAGCTCTACATGATGGTTTATCCTTTCTCTTTTATATGCTCTCATATCACTGCTAAAGAAATTGATCTGTAAATCCTTAAGTTGTCTGGCCTCCTCAATTTATCTTTAATGTTTCTGGGCATTACATATATATGTAAAATGTAAAGATAAGTATATGGATTATGTATTTCTTTGATGACTTAACTAATCAAGTGCTGCATATAATATACATATACAAGGGAAGATATATATGATGTCTCCTTTCGTTGAAGAAATGTCAGAGACACCTAAGATCTAGATGTTCTAGGCACTGGTCTCGTAGCAATCACAAGTTGTCTCTAGAATCGACAACACCTTTTGGTGCCATTTCTGGGGAATGTATTAGAGGACTTTTCCCCTGGGATACAACATTGAGGCACTATTTGCGAAGGTGAGAAAATACATCTTGATTTCATATTCATCACCTTGGCGACTCCACAAATCTCAATCTCACTTATAACCCTGGCTTTTAGAAAGCCCCACAATCGTTTAGATACCACTCAATAGAGAACTCCATCTGTATCTGACCCAGAGAAACTGATTTTTAGAAGAGTCTGAAAGGCGAAAACCCCCGCTACTAATTCCATTTTTTTGTCATTCTTTGAAGCCACCTCATCTAGTTCTCAACATGCCATCATTCGTTGTTCATATTTTACTCCTAATGTCGTAATATATCCCATGGAAGACAATCTAGGACACCATATTCTCCCATCCGAATTTAAGGAAGAAGAGGTCTTAGTTACAACTATGTTTGCTTCATTTTCTCCTCCTCCTTATATTGGAAAAGATAAATCCATCCCTACTGACAGCCATATTTAGTACACTTTCAATCCCACCATTCCCAGTTGAGCTACTCCAACCATTGTTGTCTTGACCCAAGTTCCTCTAGTAAATCTCACTCTCCTCCCATTAATACAGATGGAAGTTCTGGGTTTATTATTGAATAAGTATGATCCTCTCAGTTTTCCCCAACCCCTGAGTGCCATGCCTCAAGACTACCTCAAACTTTTACCTAGGTTCAATGGGGAAGATGAGAACATGACACAGAGACATATCCAAACCTTCTATGCTTTTTCACAGAATCTAAATGTGGAACAACTATATGTTGTCTAGAGTATTTTTTTGCAATCCCTCGATTGCGAAGCCAGAAAATGGTTTAAAGCCTTTCCTAATGCATCCATCACCACCTGGGAAGACCTTGAAAACTCTTTCAAATAGAAGTGGAGTGAAAAGAAGCCAGAAGAAGATATCTCAGAATTTATAAAAAGGTCCAACAAGCAATATAACAACCTTCCTATTGAGACAAAACCTCCTCAGGTTGCTTCTCGCATGGTATTTATGGCTGCATTTCAGTCAGAATTTGGTTTTACTCTAAGAGAGAGGAAGTCTCGCACGTTGGATCAACTCCAGGTCGATGCTCTTGAGGTAGAGGCAAACTTTACCTCAGCAGGGAAGTCAAGAGGAAAGAATGTTCATGCTAAAAATAAAAAGGGAAAGGAGGAAACATCCTCCTCTATTATACATAAAGGATGACCCAAATGAAAAATCACAAGATACGCGTGAAATGTAAGGTAACTTGTACTCTTCCTTCTCAGAAGAAGAACAAGAAAACATAATTCATCATGAGACGGATCACAATAGGGATGCAATAGTAAAAGAGGAGGACAAAGGTGACTATTTTTAAAAAATTGTCGATTTCACTGAAGCACAGCTACACCAGAGGTATGATCTCAGATCCTTAAGGAAGAGGTCGAGGGAACCTGAACAACAAGAGGGAGTTTCTCCACAAGATACTCCCCCAGCACGTAATAAAGGGAAAGGGAATTTTGATCCTGACACATCCAAGGTAAAAGTACCTTTAATTAAGGGACACAATAGATATGAAGAAAACATCTAAGAGAAGCAACCAACTTCGGTAAAAGCTACCTATGAAAAAGAAAGAGAAATAGAATCAGGTTGCGTAGAGAAAGGCCAATCTACCTTCAAGC
Source organism: Pinus taeda (assembly GCA_000404065.3). Classification (NCBI taxonomy): domain Eukaryota; kingdom Viridiplantae; phylum Streptophyta; class Pinopsida; order Pinales; family Pinaceae; genus Pinus; species Pinus taeda. Next base: position 22,069 of record APFE030950558.1, on the reverse strand, counting down.
TTCAGAGGGAACTCATTCAGAGGGAACTCATAAAGGTTAAAATCCCCGTTCCTCTTATTGAACTCCTAAAAACACCCACTTATAAAGCCCAAGTCTCTCATTTCATGCTTCCATACACTTCAGTACCATCTCATGATTGTTTAAACCTTCAAGAGGAAAGACCAATGGTCATTTTTTGGCCTCATGTCGAAGAGATAGATCCTTCCACTACACCATTCTAAGTGACCCTGGTGATTCATGACCTCTTATTGCATAACTATATGTTGGACTATGGAGCCTCACATAACCTCATGCCCTTGACTGTGATGTATAAACTTGGTTTACAAATCACCAGACCTTACAAGGACCTCTACTCATTCAACTCTAAGAGGGTAAAATCCTTGGGAATGATAAAAGACCTGGTAGTGAATCTGGCTCAGACTCCTATAAAGAGCGTAGTAATGGATATAGTGGTAACAGATATCCTTGTTGGATTTGGCATGCTCCTATCCAGGTCCTAGGGTTCCAAAGTGGGGGCTCTATCAAGTTAGATATGACTTATGCCACCATTCCCACTTTGGATGTGAAGAAAGAAGGTTGTACAGAGATTCAATATTTGTAAAAACAGTGACCCAAGATAAAGGCTCAAAAAATTCCCTTGTATAGGGAAAGAAAGCAACCTTTATTGTCTGCTACTAGAAGAAGATGATATCATCTTAGAAGAAACACAAGTACATCTAGCAGTCCAGTTAGATGATCAACACAAACATAAACGTAAAGTATGGAAATTATACTTTGATAGGACCAATTACAAAGAAGGAAATGGAGCAGGGGTATTGCTAGTATCCCCTGAGGGTGGCCTGATCTCACTTTCATTTAAGTTGGAATTTTAAGCAACCAATAATGTGGTTGAATTTGAAGCACTACTCCTTGGACTGCAAATAGCAAGGAACATGAATATTGAATGCTTAACTGTATATGGAGATTCTGAGCTAGTTGTGAAGCAGATCAAAAATTAGTGCTAAGCTAAGCACCCCAGATTGAGGACTTATAGGAATGAGGTATGCGACTTAATAGATAGCTTCTTTTAGGCTTTCAATATTCAATTTTTGTCGAGGGAAGGAAACATAATGGCTTAATCCCTTGTTATAGCAGCAAGCAACTTCAAACCTCCTCAAAATCCACTTCCCAGTTATGAGGTGGAGGTCAAGCATAGACCCACTATACATTATAATGTTAAGCATTGGTAAGTGTTAGAGGATGACGAATAGATCAAGCACTTTATAGAAGTAGTTGGGGAATTTTCTAGCTCAACTATTGACCAAAAAGAGGAAAAAGAGGTATACCAAGGACCAACCTTGTGGAAAGACACAATGGCTGGACACAGTATCCTACAACTGAAGGGGAATCCCATTCCTCATGGGCTAGTTCTACTTGATAGATTATTCAACAAGAATGATGTAGCTTCCAAACCAACAGCCCCAGAGGTGGACGAACAGGTAGAAACTACAATATTGCCTTAGAAGATGAACTCCAAATGATCAAATTATTAAAAGGAATCCCCTCGCAATGTAAAAAAGGTATTTAAATCTCTACAAACTCTATAAAGATGTTTTTTCTTGGTCTTATGATGATTTGAAAACATTTGACACTAACATTATGCAGCATAAGATTCCTTTAAAAAGTGGAATGAAATCGTGTAAATAGAAGCTCAGGCAGATTAATCATCTCTTACTCCCCTCTATTGAAAAGGAGGTGAGGAAGCTTCTACAAGCTAAAATCATAGTGCCTCTAAGGTATTTAGAGTGGGTAGAAAAATTAGTCCCAATCCAGAAAAAGAAAGGGGAAATAATGTTGTGTGTAGATTTTCGGAACCTTAATAGAGCATCGTTGAACGATAACTACCCACTTCCCATGATGGACTACATACTAAAAAAAGTGGTTGGATTATATAGAATGTCCATGATCAATCCAGACTTAAACAGGAATGCAACAAATTACAGAGATAACCATAAACACAAATATGCAGCGGAAATAATACTTCATTTCATTAATGTAAAATATTGAAATATGCTTAGAAATAGTAATGGAAATAAACCAGCTAGGGCGATGGTAGCTTATCTTTGAGAAGAGATGTGGTGACTACATGCCTCTGAACTGTGTGAGGCTCGAAGGCCTATTTATTATTGAGAAATAATGGAAAACCCTTCATATCCCAAAATCTAACCCTAGAAGATGAAACGCCAAATTGTGGGCCCCATTTGGGTAAATTGGTACATCAATTTCCCGGGGTCGTAACTTTGGCATACGATCTCTGTTTGATGCATACAATAGCTCGTCAGAAAGATCTATCCGAGAAATACCACTTTGGGAAGGGCAACATCTACCCATGGACCCATGTTGCCCCCAGATTTCCCAAAAAACGTCATTTAGGGCCTTAAAATGGCTCCGGAAGTTTAGGACCCGAAAAAACTGCTAAAAATAGTAAATTGTGCTACAATTTAGGAAACTGAAAAACTAAAAGAGACAATTGTGGGGGTCCAAATGGGATAGTTGGGTGGCCACCAACATCCACCTGGATCATTCCTCCCCCCTTACGAAGCAATGGTCCCCATTGCGTTGAGTTTCTCCCTGAGATGAGGAAGCTTTTGCTGAGCCAAGTCTCTGGTGTGCTGTTCTGCAATCTCTGATGTGTCCTGTAATGGTGGGAAGCATGGTCGGTGACGGTCCACATTGAACACTCGGTGCAAGCGAAGGAATGGAGGAATGTTGTGCTCCAAAGCATTATTTCCCATAGCCTTGGTAATGGTGTAAGGACCATGTCGGTGTGGTCGGAGCTTCTAATGGGCTCTTGTAAGGTGTTCTTTCTGCAGATGTAACCAGACTTTATCGCCCACCTGAAACTTGTGTGGTACCCTTGTGGGTGAGGAGAAGTTGTTCCTGTGTTCTGTTATGACCGTATCCCTTTGTTGCTGCTACTTCTGTGTGGAGGAACCCTTTGAGAGGGTCATGGATGTAGCAACGATCTTCCCCTTACTTTGGGAGTGAACTAGACAGAAAATAAATTTCCTAGTCTGTGAGATGAGCTTGCTGCCTTTCTTAGCAGCGATCAAAGAAGTGGTAGTAGGTGGGGCTACCTCTGGTATCTTGTATAATGAATTATTCAAAGAAATAATGATAGCACAAGGCCTTGACTCATACACAGCATGTCGCCTCCACAAGTATGGTTGGCCTAATAGTGCATCACAAACATCCAGAGGTGTAACATCACACAATACCTCGTCTGTGAAGGGCTTGATGTTGTAGGGAAGGTGGCACTGTTGGCGAACTCTGAGATCTCGTCCTTCATGAAGCCACCCAATACTGTACGGCTGCGGGTGGGGTGTAGTCGGTAGGCCCAACCACTTCACGACCTCTGCTAAAATGAGATTGTTTTGGCCACCACTATCGACAATGAATTGTAGCAGTGAACCCTTCACCCACATCTATGAGTGGAAAAGACGCTCCCCTTCCTCTAGATTTTCGGGCTCATTTTTCTGGATCTTGGCAGTGGCAACAGTGGCAGTGGGATCCGCATCAATGATTTGCTTCCCTTTGTCATTCCCCTTGTCAGGTTTTGGCTCGGGGTCGGAACATGCTTTTGATTCGGAAGCCCTCAACTCGGCCACCAGCAACTACTTGGTCCGACACTCACTTGTGTTATGAGTGGGACTCTTGTGGAACTCACACCACTTTCATGTTTCCTTCTTCGACTTCATGGTATTGTTCTTTTCTTGTGGCTTCGACGAGTTGTCTTGGGTCACCCTGCCTTGGCTTTGTCCTTTGGGATTTGGATTTGCAGATCCAAAGTATCGCTTCTTCTATTTGAACTTTTGCTCGATTTTGACAGCATATCGATATGATGTGCCGAGTGAGGAGATGTTCAAGAAATCCATCTCTTCCTGGATGTATCTATGTAGGCAGCTACGTTATTTGAGTACCAGATGCAGCTCAGAATCTTTGATACCCAACTATGTGCGAAGGGCATGAAAAATGTTTGTGAAGTCTAGCACATCTTGGTCTTGTCCTTGCCACTGTGTGGTCCATTTGATGTATTTTTCCTCATAGCTTTTGACAGGGTAGTACTGCTCCTTGATGGCATTCCGTAAGTCATTCCAAGTGGGTGTGGCTGAAAATAGTGAGCCTGTACTTTCATCCTTCTACTCGCAGTAGGTTTCCCACCAGTCGTTGACGTGGGGGGATGCTTTGAGAAGAGCGAAAACAATCTTTTCCCGACTTGAAAATTCATGAATAGAAAAATACCCATATAGCATATTTAACCATTTATCTATGACATCTGCATCAATTTGACCCCCGAATATGGGGATTTCAAAATTAACTTGTACCTTAAAGGGCGTGGCATTTCTAGAGTAGCTGCTGGAAGCCGATGCGTCACTTCTGGGTAGCTACTGAAGGATCTGGGCAAAGCTATCCATCATCGCATTTCGTTGTCACTCGAGGGCTTCTTCGAGCAAGATTTTGATAGGATCTCCTACCCCCTCGTATTTCTTCTCATCCGCCATGGGAGGCCATCGGGATTTGCGAGGCTAGTCTTGCAAAGGTTCGACCTGTTCAAGCCCTAACTCCTTATATCCCGACCTCATTGGGGACATGCAAAGAAAAGCAGAAAAAAAGCAGACCGCTCTGATACCATTGATCCGGACTTAAACAGGAACACAACAAATTACAGAGATAACCATAAACACAGATATGCAGCAGAAATAATACTTCATTTCATTAATGTAAAATACTGAAATATGCTTACAAACAGTAATGGAAATAAACCAGCTAGGGCGATGGATAGCTTATCTTCTAGAAGAGATGGTGGTGAGTACATGCTCTGAACTTATGTTACAATTGGAGGCTCGAAGGCCTATTTATTGTTGAGAAATAATGGAAAACCCTTCACATCCCAAAACCTAACCCTAGAAGATGAAACACCAAATTGTGGGCCCCGTTTGGGGAAATTGGTACATCAATTTCCCAGGGTCGTAACTTTGGCATACGATCTCCGTTTAACGCGTACGATAGCTCGTTAGAAAGATCTATCTGAGAACTACCAATTTGGGATGGGCAACATTCGTCCATGGACCCATGTTTCCCCCAAATTTCCCAAGAAAACGTCGTTTAGGGCCTCAAAATGGCTCCGGAAGTTTAGGACCCGAAAAAATGCTAAAAATAGTAAACTGTGCTACAATTTACGAAACTGAAAAACTGAAAGAGACAGTTGTGGAGGTCCAAATGGGATAGGTGGGTGGCCACCAACATCCACCTGGATAAATGATGGATGGGTTCTTAGGTTACAATCAAGTGGCAGTTCACCTAGATGACTAGAAGAAAACGTTGTTCACCACCCCTTGGGGAACTTTCACATATGCGCGTATGCCTTTTGGTCTTATAAACGTAGGAGTCGCATTTCAAAGATCCATGGATATAGCATTTATGGGGGAACAATACAAGTTTGTAGTGGTATATTTGGATGATATCACAGTCTTTTCGAAGACTAATGAAGAACATATCATGCACTTGAAACTCACCTTCGAAAAGTGTAGGAGATATGGGCTATCTCTGAATCCGCATAAATCTCAATTTGCCCTAAGTGAAGGAAAACTGCTAGGAAACCTAGTACAGGAAGGAGGGAAAATCGACCCTAAACAGGTTGAGGACATCAATCACATTCCCCTGCTCAAAAATAAGAAAGAGATCCAATTTTGTTTTGGGAAGAACCAATTTTATGAGAAGGTTCATACCCAGTTATGTAGAAATAGTGAAGGGTATTATAGATATGCTAAAAAGGAAAATGAAGTCAAATGGAGTCCTATCTCTCATGAATATTTTTCTAGGAGCAAAGAAGCTTTTTCTGAAGCCCCAGTACTAGTTAGCCTTGACCACTTAACACCTTTCTATATATTTTCCTTTACTTCTCCACATACTATTATTGTAGTTTTATTAAGAAAAAAAAGATGGTTATGAATAGCCCATTGCCTTCTTCAGTAAAGTCCTAAAGGATGTCGAGTTGAAGTACAACATCCTGGAGAAACAATCCTATGCACTAGTCAAATCTTTGAAGGCATTTAGAGTATATGTATTATAGTTAGAAATTACATCATATGTTCCAACAATAGTAGTTAATGATATCCTGGTGCAAGGGGAAAGTGAGGGAAAAAGGCGAAGGTGGATCGCTAAGATCTAGGAATACGAATTAGACATAAAACCCATTAAGCTCATAAAAGGCCAGGGACTGGCCAAGATCCTATCAGAGTCCAACTGCCAAGCTTTGCGGATAAATCTAATAACTGATGAAGGTGAAGCAAAAGTCCAACAGAATGATGTCAAAACCCCAGAACAAAAAATATGTGCCAAATATGAAATGTCACCTTGGTATAAAAATATCATTCATTATCTCTTATTCCTGAGGTTTCTGCTAGGTCTGGATAAGTCTAAATACCGAAAGTTGATACTGCAAACTTAACATTTACCATATCTAATGGCCAACTCTACTAGAAGGATCGTGTCGGGATTATGTTGTTATGATTGGTAGAAGGAGAAACTCGCAAGGCGATTGAATAATTTCATGGAGCCATTTATGGAGGTCATTACAGCCGGAAGACCACTGCTCACAAAATCCTCAAAGTTGGGATCTACTGGCCTAATATTTTTGGATAATTCCATTCACAGGTTTGGGCATGTCAGAAATACCAAGTCTTTGCTAAGAAGCAAAAAATATCCCCTCTCCCCTTGAACCCAGTACATGTGGAAGAACCTTTTAGACAGTGGGGACTAGATTTCATAGCCGAGATAAACTCGCCATCCAGTGGCCAACATAAGTAGATATTAAGTGCCATGAGTTATTTCATGAAGTGGGTAGAGTCCATCCCAACCCGAAATGCTACTAAATCTATGGTGATCAAGTTTATGGAGGAAAATATATTATCACATTTTCTTTTCCCTAACAATATCATCACAGATAATGCTTAAGTTTTTAAATCCACTAAATTCATTGTCTTCTGACTGAGGTTGAATATCATAATCAAGCACTCCACTACCTATTATCCTCAAGGGAATGGTTTATTTGAATCCTCAAATAAAATGGTGGTGAGAGTGCTAAAGAAAACCATCATAGAGAATCAGAGAAACTAGGACACTCAATTCAAGTTCTCTTTCTCGGCCAATTGAGTGACTCCTAAATGATCCACTCAAAATTCACACTTCCAGCTGGTATATGGTAAGGCAGAAATATTCTTAATTCAATTGGCAATGCCAGTGGCAAAGTTATTGTAGGAAGTAGAAGAAGAACCAAATTCCATGACCTGGAGGATAAACTAACTCATTGAAATTCATGAGAACATGGAACAGGTATGGACTAAATTGGAAAACCATCAGTAGAAAATGAAATCTTTGTTTGACAAGAAATCCAAAGATCGACCTTTACAGCTGAGTGATTTGGTTCTATGATGGGATGTCAGAAGGGAAGATAAAGGAAAACATAAGAAATTTGACCCATTATGGTTTGGCCCCTTCAAAATTTCAGAAGAGAAAGGAACTAATACGTACCTTCTTAAGAATTTGAAAGGAGAACCATCGGAACTACCAGTCGATGGTTAGTTCCCTAAACTCTATTTCCATAATTAAAATTACCCCTCTTTCACACATTGTAAATACCAGTGTGTACATTGTAAATATCTTATGAAATTTCCAGTTTTTTGTTAAAATGTTCGCTTTCATAAAAAAAAAATTGTTTGCTGAATAAAACTCCATGCCCATGAAAGAAATTACCAGACTACAGGTTCTCGATGCATTGGAATCCAATGCCTCATCCCCAAGTGGATCCATTGTTATCTCCATCTTGCACTAAGGCCTCTTCAAAGATAAGAGATGAGAAGTTTTTCTCTAAAGGTGGAAAGATATGTCTATATCGGGCACCGTAACCCCCAAATTCTTAAGTATAACGTGTCCGCATGGGAAGAGGTCTAAGAAAGAGCTTCAGGTGATGATCAAAGGTTCTAGTTAATGGTTTGAACTGGATCGTAGCTTATAAAACATGCAATTTATGGCCTGGGTCTCCATAAATCTAAACTTGCTAGCATCTAACCACAACTTCGACAACTCAAGTAGAAAAGGGTTAACGCAACTGCAGGCCCCCAAAGTTGAATGTTCAGTGCTCGCTGAACGTCCCCAATCCATTCTAGCACCTAATGAAGGTTTCCTCCACTCCATGTTACGCTTCACCGTAATAGGTAGGGACCACCCACGGGTGGCTTCCTCCTATTCTCTCTCCAATGACGCAGGTATCAGGTATAGCAGTAAAGGGTAAGTAAGTGGTGAAATGAGAAATCATTTGCTTGTTCACATGAGCTCATCCCCTATCCTCCCGAGCCAATCTATGACTGTCACATGTCTCCCTATCTTGCCTCCATCTCCCATCACCTAGGCATACGTCCTTGTTTTTGCACAAAATACATAACCCTAAATCTATTGCCCGACAATGATCTTTCAGCCCAGTCAAAAAGTATCTCGTCTAGATAACAGTACAGTATTCCTCTGTACACTCTCCCAAAGGTCATGGATGCCCTCCCAAGTTGTTTTCATTCCCCCCTACAGGCTCCAGGTAACCTGACACCCCAACGTCATTGTTTGCTTTCTTTTGTTTTATTTAAAGGGATGAAACACATGGTCCCTGCAACCCCCAACACCCATGAGCGCAAAAGCACCAGTGTTGTTCCTTTAATAGATACCGAAGCCCAAATTACTGACCCCATCTATCCCTTTCCTCTTGCTGACCTCTGTTATGAAATATTCGCAGACCATGTGAGGAATGAGGACCCGTTTAGGGTTGTGGATTTTTGATTGTACTATCAAATTGCCCCTCTAGTTCATCACATCCCTGAATTTAATACTTGGTTGGTGGACTCTTATCAAAGTGAAAAAAACCACTTTTTTTCTTCCTACGACATGGTAATCCTCGAGATAACCCCCCTCTTAATTTAGAGAGCTGTCAATTTCCCTTAATCTACCACCATGTGCACATTTACTAATGCAGCCCTAGCTAGTTATTTCAAAGCTCTCCCAGCGAAAAAGAAGCAAAAATTCCTAGAGAAAATTCTCGCTCCAGAAGCCAAATCCCTGCCCTCAGACATTCAATTCCCATTAACTCTCTTCAAAACCTATATTCATCTGGCCTTATCCGCTATCGCTTGTCTATTGATGGAAACACCACCCTACAATTAAGCAGGGTTGCACTAGGGTGTTTGCATAAGATGAAGCAATCTGGATGCCAACTAAACATCCTATAATATCTCTTGGCCTCCACTCACTTTCAGTTATCCTATTTCAAAGTCTCCCCCTACTTGCGTTACTACTCATTGTTGTTTTACTTGTTCATCTATGCCCATATTGAGGAATTCTACTGTCTCCACCTGGATGTGTTCACCCCCAATAAAGAGATAAATTTAGTCTTTTACTAGAATATCTTTGTAAGGAGAAGGTTCAGTTTAGGTGGATACTCTCAATTCCTCTCATATTTCATGACTATTGCTTACCAAATCACTCATGGAGTCCCACCACCTAGAATCTTCCCTAACCAAAAGGACCATACAGACAATTGGGTTTATGGGTGTGAGTTTCCTCCTTATCATTTTCTAGTGTTTATGCTAATGAGGATATTTTCCCTCAAGTTCATCAGGCATATCCTCAGCGTTGACCTAATTTTTTTTGTACCGGCCAATAAAGGTTACATCTTTAAAATGGGACGGATGGTAGGTCCTTTTGTGATAAGTACCAGGAAAGCCTTCAAGATATTTGAGGCCATTCTCGAAGCCATGGAGTTCAAGAAAGGACAAATTTGGAATTTGGATCCGTGAGCTCTCCTTACTTGGAGAAGGGAAAAGATTAAAGCCTCAAATTATGTGCATGATCCTAAGCCTGAGGTCAAATGGAAAGCTAACTTTGATTCCTAGCCTCTTAATACAGACATGGAGACCGCGTCCCCAATAAGCATGGACAAGACACAAAAGAGGGTTGTTGAAACTTTAGGGACAACTGACATGGAAGAAGGACCAGCTCATAAAAGGGCTAGAGGTCAAGGGTAGGAACAGGAACAGGAGAAGGAAGAATAGTCCATTCAACTCCAAACTCAAGTGACTGATAGGAAAACTTGGAGATACCACCAGTGGCCTCATCAACATCCTTGATTGAGGTAGCCATCCTAGAGTCTTAGGAAAGCCTTTATGCTGCAGTAATAGGTTGGTCACATGGCAGGATCATCCAAGTAAGGAATAGAATAGAAAAATAGATGTTACACCAAGAAATGGCCTCAAAAATCGACTCTTAGCACACTCAGGTATTAGTTGCAATGGAATTAGAGAGGGAAGAGATGAAAATCATATTCAAGCACCCATCCATCCAAACCTTGCCTTTAGGGTCCCAATTTCAGGATCTGGATGTGTCTCTGGATTTCACTAGTGTCCCTCTACCAGACAAAGTGAACCTACATAGGCAGGTGGGAGAAATGTTATACAATGACATAAATAAGCACTAGATGACAATTGATCAGGCTCAGGTCTATATAGATAAAATTTCCAAGAAGGTAAACACTGAGAAGGTCAAGTCCCATGTTATTTTTCAATAGAAAGAATTCTACAAAAAACTAATCATGAAGATGTGAATAGATCTCAAAGATGATGTAGCAGTGGCAGTTGTCCTATAGGACACCAAGAAGGAGAATCTAGAGTTGAGGTGATAACTAAAGATCCCTAGGGGTGATCATATTCAGCCTCCTGAGTTGATCCAAAGTGAAAAGGAAAAAGAGGTAATAATGCACGAGTTGAATGAAATCAGAGACAAAGTTGCTGCCTTGGAACTAGCAGTGGAAGATTTGCATAACCGGATAACTTCACATGTCTATACAGTACTCGTCCCCAATGATTCTCAAAACCCCATTGATCGCCTTACTAAGGAATTAACAGAGATGAAACTTTTTAAGGACGTATTGATAAAGTTTCAGAGGGAGTTGGATGTAGCCAAAGCTCAGGTAACCCATAAAGAGAAACAACTCCAAGTGAAAAATGCACACATAGATAAGCTCACAAGGGATTTATAGAGTGTAACTCAAGAGAATAAGGAGCTGAAGACTAGACTCAAAGGAAATTTGGCCCTTATTGAAGCCAGGAAAATGGTGTGGGACAAGATCATCCATGAGATTGACCAAAGTTGGGAGAAAATAGCTTTTATACATGATCAAAAGAAGATATGTAATGAATATTCCCCTTCTCTCCAGAATGACAAGCAAGCCAGTATCACTAACTCATAGTATGCTAAGAAGTATATTCAGTTTTTGACTGAGAGAACAATCGAGGAGTTAAGGCCACTTGAAATATCTGATAGAATGGAAGCAATAGTAGAGATTTCCAACGTTATCTCGAAAGAAGAAGCCAGGGCTAAAGCAGAACAAAGTTTGGCCAAGCTATAGAAAGAGGTGGCAAACTTTTATGTCAAGTTCAATCAGCTTCTTGAAATAATTCCAAGTGGAAAATGCAATGAATACTCCCCTTCTCTCCAGAATGACAAGTAAGCTAGTATCACTAACTCACGATATGTGTTACACAAAAATATCGTCACCTTGATTATTTGCAGTCGAGGTAGGCCTATCATCACCTATACCAGCTTCCTAAGCAAGTCTTAAACCTCAGCGCTTCAAAACAAGCTTGAGAAAAGAGAGAAAGACATCAAAAAAGCAATATAACTCTGGTTCCGCACTTTCTCTTAGCTTTTCCTGCGGGCCCGCACCTTTTGTTCAAGATATCTGCGTACTTATACGCTCTATATGTAAAGGGGAGGGTGCGTACCCCTGTAAAAGTCAAAAGGCGCAATTTTATCTTAAAAAACTCATCTTGGGTTAATTCTAGAGTTTTCTAGAAGCATTTGTTACGTGGATTGTTCGCTCCAAGTGGTTCATGCATCCCATCATAGGAGGAACTAATCCCTTGTTGAGAGGAGTTATCCCTTTGAAGGAGGACTCTATCCCTTTGAAGGAGGAGCTGGTAAATGATCTCCATTGCACTATAAATTGAGGCATTGGGTCAGTGGCCAGGGAGGTTAGAAGCTGAACTTTTGAGGGTAAATGCTAGTGAAATCAAGACTTCCTATTTGAGCTTAAGAGGAGAGATCACATATCTTTTTGGCCCCATTAGGGAGTGAGTGAAGCTTGTCAAAGTAGAGGAGACTTCTTGTTGGACCCTGGAAGGAGCTTGTACAGTGTCAAGGCAAAGGTTGTAAAGTTCTTTTCTTTTGAATTAATACAATCAAGCTCATTTTTCTCAATAAGTATCTTATGCTATTTGTTTCATGGACTCCTTGACTTTCATGTTAAATATGTTTTATAATATTGGATATTCAGGTGCTATTTAATTGTTTGCCTTGTTTGTGCTTGCAGGTTTGCGACGAAGGAACTTACTTGGATCAAAGGAGCGAAGGAATCTCCGAACTTGCGTTGGACATGAGGTAGGCCCTTAAACACACTTGTTTCCCATTACTTATAAAGCGCATTTAGAGAAAGATAGTGTTTGGTTGGTTTGTTTGTCATTAGGTCTTCATTAGATTCTAGGAAGGTATATCTTGTCCGCAAGATCGACTGATTCCGCGTGACAGGAGTTATTGGCAGTAAACTTGCAGCTTAAGGAGATGCTTGATAAGGGATACATAAGGACAAGTGTATCACCCTGGGGTGTTTTTTGTAAAGAAGAAGGATGGTACTCTCAGATTGTGCATTGATTACAGGCAATTGAATACAGTGACTATCAAGAATAGGTGTACATTGCCACATATTGATTATTTGTTTGATCAACTGAAGGGAGAAAAATGTTCTCAAAGATTGATTTGATATCAAGATATCATCACGTGTGCATCAAAGAAGACGACATTTACAAGACCGCATTTCGTACTAGGTATGGGAACTATGAGTTTGTGATCCTTTTGGTTTTACCAACGCTCCAACCACCTTCATGTGTTTGATGAATAGTGTATTGTGCCCTTATTTGTATAAATTTGTGATAGCCTTTTTTAATGACATATTGGTATATTCAAAGAATGAGGAAGAGCATGCAAAGCACCTAGTAGTGGTGTTCAAGTTGTTGAGAGAGCATCAGTTGTATGCCAAGCTCAGCAAGTGCAGTTTCTTTCAGACACAGATTCATTACTTGGGATATGTTGTTTCCAAGGAAGGGATAACAGTGGATCCGGAAAATATTAAAGCTATCATGGAGTGGCCAACTCCTAGGAATTTGGATGAGTTCAGGTCATTCATGGGACTAGCGGGTTATTACAAGCAGATCATCACGAACTTCTCAAAGATTGGTTGTCATATCACATATTTGTAGAGGAAAAGGAAGAAGTTTGAATGGACTGAAAAGTGTGCAGCTAGTTTTGAATAGTTGAAGCATTTTCTTACAAATGCTCCAGCTTTGAAGACGAAAGATCCTAATAAGGATTTTGCGATTTGTACAAATTCTTGCAAAGAATGACTTAGTGGATTCTTGATGCAGAAAGGGCAGGTAGTTTGTGAATCAAGGGATCTGAATGAGCACAATTAGAACTATTTGACTCATGATCTTGAGTTGGTAGCTATCATTCATGCATTGAAGATGTGGAGACATTATCTCCTTATCAGGAGGTTTGTTATGATGAGGGATCACAATGGAATGAGGCATTTGTTTGACCAACCCAATTTGAATCCCAGACAAGTTAGATGGTTGGCTACCCTCAGTGAGTTTGATTTTGAGATCAGGTACATTAAAGGAAAGCATAATAGGGTTGCAAATGCTCTTAGTAGGAGAGTGCAGGTGAACCATATTTCAGTTGTGAGCTCTTATGGGACAGATTTACAGGAGTAGATCTTACATGCAAGGCAACATGATGAGAGGTATCAGTAGCTGAAGCAGAGGTTGCAACAGGGTGATAGGGATGAAGAGTATTAACTCACGTCATATGGCTTGGTTAGATTTAAGAAAAGCATGTATGTTTCTGACAGTGGTGAGTTGAAGAAGCCTATCTTGAGAAAATTTCATGTCAAGCCATACTCAATCCACCCAGGATACCATAACACTTTCATAGTTGTTAATAAGTTCTATTATTGGTCGAACTTGAAGAAAGAGGTGGTTGAGTTTGTTGCTAGTTGTTTGGATTGTCAACAAGTGAAAGCTAAAGGCAAGCATCCAACTGGTCTATTGTAGCCTATTCCGATTCCAGAATGGAAATGTGAGGTCATTTCCATGGACTTCATTATAGGATTGTTGAGGACATCAAGGCAACATGATTCCATCATGGTTGTGGTTGATAGATTGAGCAAGGTATCTCACTTCATTGCAATGAAGTCTATTAATTCAGCTACTGAGGTAGTTCATATCTTCATCAGGGAGATAGTGAGGTTGCATGGTGTTCCCAAGGATATTATATGATACGGAGATGCTAAGTTCACTTTCAATTTTTGGAAGTAGTTTTTTGTAGGATTGGGGGAAAAGTTAGACTTCAACACAACTTATTATCCACAAAAATATGGATATACAAAGAGGGTTAACATGATTCTTGAGGATTTGTTGAGGTTGTATGTCATGCATCAACAAAGGAGGTGAGAGGAGTATATTCCATCGGTGGTGTTTGCTTATAATAATGGGTATCAAGAATCCTTGAATATGAGTCCATTTGAGGCACTCTATGGGTGGAGTTGTAATAATCCTATAAGTTAGAGTGGTCTAGTGAATAGGGTGTTGATTGGACCAGATATGTTGGCTCAGATGGAGCAGGAGATGTAGGTTATTAGAAGGAATTTGAAGGCAGCATAGGACAAGCATAAGAGTTATGTAGATCAACATAGATCATTCAAGGAGTTTCAGGTTGGGGAGTATGTCTATTTGCGCATCAAGCCCAAAAGGAGATCCTTGAGGATTAGGTCATGTGCCAAGCTAGCACCTCTGTATTGTGGGCCTTTTGAGATCATGGAGAGGATTGGACCAGTGACCTACAAACTTGCACTACCTCCAACAAAGAAATTCCATGATGTTTTCTATGTTTCACTGCTTAAGAGATATATGCAAGACGTTGATCATGTGATTAATTGGTATGTATCGCAGGTGGAACCAGAGGAAGAGTTCTAGCCAAATCCACAATGCATATTGCAGTGAAAAAACTTATGCTCCAGAACAAAGAAATAGATCAGGTTAAAGTGCAGTAGAAGCACTTTGGGCTTGATTAAACTACATGGTAGATGGTTGATCAGATGTGGGCATTATATTATTCTTTATTTGTTTATTGAAGCAAATGAGTTTTTGGTATATATCTGTGTGTGTGTGTCATTGTAAATATAACATCGAGATATGTTATAAATCTCTAACAATAAACATGTTTTTTATGTTCGTCATGATTTCAATAGTTGTCATTGTAAATACGCCATCGAGCTATGTGTATAAAGCTCCATACGATATATGTTTCACTGGTCATAACTTTCATCCAACACCGAGGACGGTGTTCCCCTGAGGGGGAGGGGTTTATAACAACCCCTGGTTGATTTTTCATGTAAATAAAATAAAACTAAGGTCATGGGACACGTATTCCAAATTGAATGGTGGCGAAACATTGTAGTGGGCATCACTTGTGATTTATTAATGGATATGGAAACTAGCAAAGGAAAGAGGCAATAAATGGAATTTAATGAAGGAAATAAAGGGGAATAATAAAAAATGTAGATGAAGAGACACAAATATGCATGCAAGGGAAATTATAGAGAAAATAAAGGAAATGAAGAAAAAGGATAAAATGGAAGGAAGAGACTAGACATCCATGATAAAAAGGCATCAGAGAAATAGTTCACAGCTTTTCTCAGTTCTAGCTTCGATCACTTTCAGAAATAGATCTCTAAAAGAAGAGAGAGGGAGTACTTTGACAAGAAATCAAGCAAAGGGAAGGAAGGGAGCACAAGAAAAATCTTGGAACAATAGCTACACTAGGTGTACATTGAAGGTAACAAGTTGCATGTGTGATTTCCTTGCTAAGATTTGGATGCATGGTACATACATGTGTGATTTCCTTGCTAAGATTTGGATGCATGCTAAATTCATGTGGTCCCTTGGTTATTTTGTAGTCATTGGCATGGGATTTACCTCGATTGATAGTGGTTTCAACCTTTCCTTGCCATTTCTTGGATAACCATGATGTAGTGGGTTTTCTATTTTGACTAAGCTTTGGATGACCGATAGGCTTGGATCTTGGTTAAGGTGCTCTCAGGAAAATTCCCAAGGGTCAAGGGTGGAGATGGGATTTCTCCTAGAACTCTTGACAAATGCGTGGAGAAGGGAAAATTCCTCTGGAGCTAGTGAAGGAAGTCGGAGGCATCCAAGTTTGTTTTGATCTTAGTGATTTCTGAACTGATTTAGGTGAAATCACCATGGTTGAGGGTTGAGATGGTTTTGCCTTTGGAAGCCCTAGTTAGTTCTATTTTGTTTTAACCCATATGATCCAACATTCATGCTTGGAATATGGCACAAGGGTGATTGGCTGAAAGAGAGATTTGGTTTAGCCCAATATATGGTCAGGTGGTACATGGAAGTCCCTTACTTGGTTGGATTTTGCACATGATTAATGTGTGTTATTTTCCTAATATGATTGATAAGCACAAGCACTGGTTATTATGTTGATCTTATGGTTGATTTGTCATGGATTCTATTTTGGTTATATGTTGGTTATAGACATGGTTGAATCATGTGCTCTTATTGTGGATCTTGTTCATGATTCGCATAGTTATGGAATGGTTAATGTATGCATGGGATAACAAGTGTTGTTGCAACTAGCTTGAGAGGGAATTGAGCTTTATCGATGATTCTCTAATGAAGTAAAGAAGATCATGATCAAATAGGCATTCATGACCTATAGCTACTATGTTTACTACATGTTTGATGAAATGTTTATCATCTGACTGGCATGTTTGATCAAGTTCTAGTCTTAGTATTCATTGTACAGACTTGTTTTCATTCTAGAATGAGTTGTGAAGAGTTTTTGATGGTACTGGGTAGTGGCTTGTAGGCTAGCCCTGGAAAAGTGGCACAAATCTTTCAACTGCACCGTATGAACTGGAGAATTTGAGTTATAATTGCATGCAAGAAGGATCATGAGTGCATTTGGAACCTTCCAACCACATGCACAATGTTTCAACCATGCGATTAGGGTGTAAAGTCTAAGAAGTGAAAGTTACAGCTCATGGATTAATCACCAGTGGTTTTGCTCAGTCACCTGGGTAACATAGTGTTCTTGAGGGATGGAAATATGTTTCCGATTAGTAGATCTCGCTTCCATACTAAAACTTGGAGTTCGGGTCATGTCATGGTAATACTCAGCTCATGTTTACCCTAGAGAGCTTATAAAGGTGGGTAAATGTGGGATGGTGTGGTTATAGAAGAATACTTAATTAAGAAACAACTCTAGAGGTACATATGAACATGGTATTTGTAGAATAAATTATTTTGATCCTCTATAGAATTATGTTGAATGCTACATATGCAGAAACTTTGGGCACAAGGCATGAGATTATAGAATCCATCTAGTCAAAACTTACAACCAAGGGAAGGAAAATGTCCCTATAGAAAAACAATTGTGTGGAAGAAAGAAGGAAAGCAAGAAAATTGTGCCCTGATGTTGTATTCTCAAACATAAGAAGATGAATGATATGTTGACAATGGTTGTTGAAGACGCATGAAAAGAGATCATAGTAAGTTCATCAAGCTTAAAGAGGTAGATGGAGGCAAAGCAATTCTTGGAAACAATGCATTTAAAAAAATTGTTGCGAAAGGAATAGTCATCATTGATAATAAAAGAACTAAGGCTCAAAATGTTTTGTATGTGGAAGGACTAAAACACAATCTCTTGAGTGTTAGTCAAATGTGTGATCAAGGGTATGATCTCACATTTAATTCCAAGAGATGCAAATTTATAAATTTTGATACAAGAAAATTGATAACAAGAGCTAACATGACCAAAGGCAATGTATACACTCTTGATGGATCAGAAATTGAGAAGTGTTGCATTGGAAGGATAGATGAAAGCCGGTTATGGCACATAATATTGGGACATATCAATTTCGATAATTTGGTAAAATTTACAAGAGCACAGGCCATTAAGGACATGCCTAAAATATCAAAGCCTCACAATGCCATTTACAAAGCATGCTAGTTTGTAAAACAAACTAGAGTCTTCTTCAAAACAAAAGAATATTCAACATCCAGGCCTTTGGAAATCATTCACTCTGATTTTTGTGGACTATTAAAACTCAAACTTTTAAGGGAGAAAGGTACTTTATGCTATTCATAAATGATTGTACAAGAATGACTTGGGTTACCTTTCTTAAAGAAAAATCAAAGCTTTTGAAAAATTTAAGGCTTTCAAGGATCTAGTTGAAAATGAAATAGATTTAAAGATCAAATGTTTGAGAACAGATAGAGGATGAGACCTCACATGAATTCAATGATTTTTTTCAACATCATGGAATCAAAAGACATTTCACTATTGCAAGAACTCCCTAGCAAAATGGTGTGGTTGAAAGAAATAATTGAACAGTTCAAGAAATGACAAGATCTCTACTCTTTTAAGTTCAACTAGTAGACCAATTTTGGGCAAAAGCAATGAATACAACAGTCTATATCTCAAATAGAGATTATTAGAGTCAAACCTAGAATCTGTAGTGAGAAGTGTATTATTTGTGTAATGTAAAATGTAATTTTTATGTCACTATAGGTGACATTTAGGGAACACTTCAAATTAGGGTTTGGTCCGTACTGGTTCATTTTTCCTGGTGGTGTAATGTTAATCCTGGGTTTCATGGTGAATTTTTCTCCTCCTGTCACTACGTCACCGCATCCCTGCTTTAGCAATTGAGGGATGACAGCAGCGGTTGTTGTGCAGTCTGAACCAGGACGGAGGGTTGAATGCAAGTTTCATTAAGGTTTTTTATTTTAATGTATTTTTCATGTTTTCTATGTCACTGCATTTTCATTTAACGTTGGTTTAACCTATATTGTGTAATGTGGCGTTTTGACCTGGTGCGACATTTACAATTGTTCGGGAACTAGGACGGAGGCTTGAATGCAAGTTTTATTGGGTTTTTTAATGTATTTCTCGTGTTTTTTATGTCAATATATTTTCATTTAATTTTTATTTCACCTGTATTATGCAGTATGGCGTTTCGAGTTGGTGCGTTGTTTGCAGTTGTGTGGGGATTTGAGGGTTCCATTGTGGTGTTTGCAATTGTGGGAATCTGAAGGTTATGTTGCGGTGTTTGTAGTTTTCCAATGTTCTAAGGGTTTTGGTGCGGTGTTTGCAGTTTTGTGGGGTTCTGAGGTTAGTGGTTTTGGTGCTGCTCTTATGGGTTTTTATTTTCATGTCGCTTTTGGAATTTTATATTGCAGTGTTTGTAGTTATGCGGGGTTCTCACTCTCTTTCCTTGGTTTTGAAGGGTTCTGAGGGTGGAAGAACAAGAATGCTCTTCATCGATTCCAAGGTAGTCGAATCCCTAATTTTCTCATGGGTTGTGCGGTTGATAGTTTTTTTGCCTACAGTTTTGTCCATCATTTATAAGTCAAGGCTCCTGTCTCACGAGTACTTTCTTTGTCTACAATTGATTTGTTTGTCTACAATTGCTTTGATTTTGTATCTTCTGAGTCCTAAATATTGTTAGTATTCCAATCTGAAGGTTCAGTCCCATAGGAAATCATTTCATATAGTTGTCGAGCTCCATAATTCTAGATTTCAACCTGTCAAGTCTGGCGTCGTTGTCTTATTGGGCTTTAAATAGAATTGGAACTTACCAACTTAAGTGCCCTGCCTCACACCCAAAAATCCTATCTTCATTAGAACTAAAACCAGTTGTAGTTGAGCACGCATCATCCCACCTATTGTCTCAACCAGTAACTCTCTAAGCAAGCAACCAACTAAAAGCCAACAAGCAGCAATCCCAGGTAAGCAAGACTAGCAAGGTTATCCCTTAAAAAGTTGTAAACGCCCTAAAAATTCATTATTAAAAAGAGATAAATTCACTTTCAACTGTAAGTTGTTCAACATCATATCATTTTAAAAATAGTGTATACAACGTGCTAAAATGGAAATCTAATCGTTTACAGCAAATGACGAGATTTTGCATTCAAGGAGAGATGGGCGAGATTCGAGATTTTTCTGGCCTTTGTTTTGCTAGAGCTCCTTTTTCTCTTCCTCATGCTCTATTTTCGAGCGCTTCACGAACTTTTTTCTCTTCCTCATGCTCTATTTTCGAGCGCTTCACGAACTTTTGGCCCTCAAAATTGGAATTGACTCTTTGTCGCTTTTGTTCTAGCTCTTTATTTAGGAAATCCATTGTCAAATGGTCAGAAGAGTTAATGTCAATCCTGTGATCTGTGATAAAGTGAAAATTTGTGATAATGGAAACCCTCATGGTCCAGAGGGTTTCTAAATTCTTTGCCCATTCCTTCCTTCGCCTTGGATTTGTATCTGAACAATACAAGGATTGACTTGGGTCCTCGTTCAAACGGTAGGAGAATGTTTACCAGGGCCTTTGCCTAGAAGTCTAAGAAATCTTCCCATGAATCTCTAGGTAAGTTCTTGTCACATGATATAGATTCAATTCAAACATTGTCCAAGTTATTTTCAATTCCCACCGGTTTAGTTTAGGCATTGCTCCTGTTAATTGTATTGAGCATGAATTCAATTTGGGCATTTCCCATGTTAATTGTATGGCCCATGATCTCATCTTCGAGTTTGAGAATTTCCCACAGTTTTGCTTTAGTTCTAATTCATGTGAATTTAATCTGGTCACCACTTATGAGTCATGACAATCAACAAAGGAATGGACAGTTGTAATTAAGGCCCCTATATGATGTGAGGCCTCGGTTTCCTTTGTTGTATATTCACATCTTGTATGTTCAAGTTAGAATTCCTCAATATTGAGCTTGTCACTCTAGGTTGGAAATACCCAATATTTTTATTTGAGTTGGCAAAACACATCTTTCAAACTTAACTGCATGTTTACTAGGCAGCCATGTCTTTATTATGGTTCCTTTAGGAGGTTGACACCAATCACTTACAGATTTTTTATATTTATAATTCTTTTTATGATTTTGCTCATACTGGTTCTGGTGAATCCAAGATCTCTCTGAATCATGTTCTCCAAAAAAATCAAGCAAAACTACATGATGGGAGATGGATTATTGAACATAAAAAGTTAAAATCCATTGGTCTGTCTCTGCGTCACTATCATATCCAAAAGGATCAAACAAAACTGCATGAGGGTAGAAGGAGGGTTAAACATCAAATCGAATTGGTTTACCTATGTGTGCTTTGAAGAGAGCGCAGGGCCTCCTTAAATGTGCGTTAAATCATGAATCATTGGTTGGAAAATGTCATTCCAGCTGTAACTTGTCACATACTAATTTCATGCTCATTAGGCATCCATGTTTAGACTATGGTTTGGGAAGCCCACATCTATCACTCACATATTTTTGACTATTTTGGTTTTCTCCATTTATGATTTCGCTTATTGTGATGTTGGTGATGCCAAACACTCTTTGAATCATTCTCCCCAAAAGAAACCAACAAAACTACATGAGGGGAGATGGGGTGTTGAATGTAAACCCCATTAGTTTGTGTCTGTATGCTTTGAAGAGAGCGTTGGCTCATTGGTTGGAAAAATCTAGTCTAACTTTTAACCTTCACAACCATCCAAAAAAAGAAAAGGAAAAAAATCACAAAGAAATATGTGGTTTGTGGCATTGAGCTATAGCTCATATGTGCACCAAATGTCTCCTTAGTTTTGAAATAGTGAGGACTCATGCCCAGTTTTTGTAGAGGATAAAGTGGGGCACAGTAATTGATGTCTATAAACAAGAATCCATGCCCACGCAACTCCCACATTGTTGAAAATAATACTGAGAGGGGGGGTGAATCAATATTATCTAGTCCTTTTAACAATTCTTCCTTATTTATACTTTGAATTATTTTTGGATATCAGTACCATAAAACAATGAGC